>PVLA01007463.1:0-55874 GCA_004027455.1 Hydrochoerus hydrochaeris | reverse complement strand
AGACTTGAATTTATAATCCTCCTGCTTCAGCCTCCCAGAGTGCTGGGATTTCAAGCATGCATATCATGCCTGATGTTCTCTATAACTGATTCTTCATTGTTAGATTCAAGTTAAAGTTTTTTGGCAATCTGAGGTGATATCATGTGTATTCTTCATATCATATGCAATGAGAAAGGCATAGCATGTCAGCTTAACTTTATATCAGTCTTACTAGGTTTGATCCCTTGGCTTAGTGGTAACATTAAGAGTTCTCCATTAAGAAGTTTCTTTTTTTTCCTTCATAATACATAGTGATCATTTTGGGGTGTGCTTTGAATTTTGTCCCCCATAACATTTCACTCAGTGCTTTTCACATCCATTAATGTTCTTTGCCAGGATCAGTTATTATATCAAGCATTGCAAAATGTTAATTTTCTAACTCCATCATTTATTCTATAATTAACCACCTGGAGTTATGTTTTGTTTTGTTAATAAAGAAGAATTTTCCCTTTTGTTTCTGTTCTCACTCTCTCTAAAATCGTGTATTCCTGGGTTTTTATTGTAATTGTATTGTAATCTATTTCATCATCACTTTTTTTCATAATATTAAGTTCTGATGTCCTAAGTCCAAAATCTGGGCAGGGGGAACTCCAAGCTAGCTCTTTGCACCTTTGATTTTGTCATGGGGATTATTTTTATGCATTCCCCGTAGTCTTTTTTGCATAGCTTTTTTTTGGTACTGGGGGTTGAACTCACCACCTTGCACTTGTCAGGCAGGCGCTTAGGCCACTGCACCTTTGATCTTATTAGCACTTGAGCACTTGCTTGCTTTCTGCCACCAACACATCCCAAGAGTGCTTTGTGCTATCCTTGAGCAGTCCTGGAGTCAGCCGCTTCTCCAAGGAGCCCTGGCTCCTTTGGGAAGAATATTAGAACTCAAGGGCCGGGCACACACTACTTATTGCTCTTGGGATGTCACTGCTTCTAGGCTCTTTAAATGAACAGAGCCGGAAGAAAAAAAGATATATATATATATATATATATATATATATATATATATTTTTTTTTTTTTTTTTTTTTTTTTTTTTTTAAGGCAGGCTGGCCTCACTATGTAGCCCAGACTGGCTTCAAACTCACAATAACCCTCCTGTCTCAGTCCCCTCCGTGCTGGGATTAACAGAGGTGTGCCACTATTTCTAGCGTGAACCTTGTTTTAAGAACCTCATTTTTAAATATATGCTTTGTGCTTTAACACATAGGAGGTAGTTCTGTAATTACTACCCTAATGTCACCTCCAATAAAATCTAAGAAAAGCTTGAAATTTCTTTTCAGTTCTTCTTGTGCTTAGAATATCTCACATACAAAGGCTTATAATACTGTTTTCAGAAGTTATTTGAATTATTTCTCATTTGGGTTATCAGTTTAATACACAAATTCATTAATTTTTGTGTTTTAATTTTAAGATTTTTAAAAATCTTTTTTATTTAATTTACTTTTGAATACATAAAACATTTACATGGGTCAGAAGTTAAAACTGCACAGCAAGATACACTCCCATTATTGGCCTCTCTAGGTTGTTCCCTACATCCCTTGTGTATAATCTCTTTGTTAGGTTTTTTATCCTTACAGTGCTTTTTTTTTGCAGAAATAAATATATGCTAAATGTCAAAATTCTCGACACTTTCTATATGTCAGCAGTCAGCAAATGCTTGCCCACAGGCCAGCTGCCTGTTTTTATCAATGAAGTTTCATTGGCACATGGCCACAACCTTTCAGTTTAAAATTTAGGTCTCTGATCCATGTGGAGCTTATTCGGGTATGTGGTGTGATGTGTGGATCCAGTTTTATCTTTTTCTAAATGACTGTGTCCTGGCACCATGTATTAAAAATCCATCTTTCCCTAGTGGTTTGAGAAGTGACATCTGCCATATTCCAACACTTTGTATGTACCTACTTTGTATGTAGTCCACTTTGGGTTTGTTTTCTGTCCCAGTGGCCTTTCTATCTATTCCTGTGCTGTTAAGTACCACATTATTTTCTTTACAGAACATCACACTTGTTTTTAATGTAAGCAAAACCAAGGTGACTTTGAAATGCAGGTCTCATGTACAAGTGATAATCTTGCAGAGGAGTCTCATTTAGGAGATTTTTGTGCTTGTAATATCTTGAATTTACTTTGAAATGTGGAAATAAGACAAATCTTATGTTTGCTTCTTGGAGAACAAAAGAGTATTACAAGAGTTTATTCCTCAGTGAAAACACCAAAGACTTTTCCAGTTCAAATCAGTTTTATCTCTTGCAGAGATGCTTTTGCTTTTTCATATGTTCCTTTGCAAGATAGTCCCCTGCTTGGCCCCTCGTCTGTGGCCTGTTGTCACTCCTCTGATTTTGGAATGCCCAGGGAATGTCCTCAATGCTTTGCATGATCTCAACCAGTATCAAGCACGTGCTAATGCTTTAAAAATTTATATCTTTAGCCCAGTCTTTCCTCTAAACATCCAGTTGTCTATCTGATATTTGCTCTTAAATACTTAACTTAAACCTAACACATCCAAATTGGTCCTTTTGATTCCGAACCTCACACCACCTCCTCTAACCTGTGCCTTTAATGTTTTGTCTAAATTTTGGGGCCATCTTCCTATCTACTTAGACCATAAACATTGGAATCATCTTGATGGGGTAAGAGAGGCAGTTGAGCTGTACTGAGGACCTCCATCATTAAGTTTGGAAACATGAGCTGCTATTCACAGAATGCTCTAGGGAAAACCAGGGCATAAGATGTGCTTCCTGTCCTGCGAGAGGATGATTCTAATTGAGAACATCAGGCATTTTCATTCACAAAAACCAGGAATGTCAGTAGGAGCACATCATAAGTGAGCACCAAATGGAATGAGAAGCACTAGCCATGAGATTTGGGAGGAGAGAGCAGGCAGTACGATCAAGGAGTACCATGCAGAGGGGATAGGGAGTGGGCAGGATGAATTCTGATGGGCGTGGAGGATTGTGAGAGCTTCGGTTTAAGGTTTGGTGTTGCGAGACACTAACCTTATTGTCGTTCTGGTTATTGCACAGAATTCACACTGGGAAATGGTGTACTCACCTTCAATTCCTTTTTGGATGATGATAATAATAGCATAGCACTATTCGAGGCTCTTGTCTTATCTTGACCATTAGAACAAATTACCATATATCAGGAGTTCAAACAACACTTACTTCTCACTGTCCTAGAAGTGAGATCAGGGTGCCAACATGGTAGGGTTCTTGGTGAGGACCCGCCTCCTGATTACATCCTCATGTGGTCTTTCCTTGGTATCCAGAGAGAGAGAGAGAGAGAAAGGCCTTGTGATTCTCTCTCTCCCCTGTCATAGGAGCTCCACCCTCATGACTTCACAAGAACTTAATTACTTCCAGACAGTATCGTGTTGGGGGTTAGAGTTGCAACGTAAGAATTGGGAGGAAGAGTAGACGCAAACATTCAGGCCATGCTGCACATTACATGTGTGTCACACCACTTTACTAGGCAGGTTCCATTCTTCTAGCTAAGCATCCCTTATAAGAAGCGTTGGAGAAGAATGAGGCTTACCTAGGCCTACAGACAAGTTGTCACCAGTGAGTGAAGGACTAATAGCCAAGAAATAGGAGTTTGTGGGACACTTTCCTTTATTTGTGTCACACTGCCCAAGAGAGAGCAGAGCGATTGTCAGCTGTCTTACTGGCTAGAGATACTAAGTGCTGGAACTCATACTCACCCCTGAGGCACAAGAAAAGGCTGCGTTCAGGAACTGCCCGAGACCTGGAACTACTACCTGTCCCTTCTCCCGGCACCAAAGTAATAGCTGTTCCTAACATTCCATCGTGGAACTAGCTGCCCTTGGCTCTGAAGTTGCCCGAGTTGGGATACTTATGTAGTTGATGGGTCCATAGGGAATGGAACTGAAGAAGAGGGGACCAGACTTGATAAAAAGAAGAAGGAAAGGGAGTCTGATTAAGTTTTGTCTTAAAGTGTCTGTTTTTGGGTTTGTCCCTGCATTGATCTGCAAGGGAATGAGGCAAGTAATGGCCCCTCAGGGACTTTCAGGACTTTGCTCTCAATGTCAGCCGTCATTTTCAATCACCCTCTCCCTCCCAGCCATTAATTTTGGCCCAGGATCATGGGGACTTGTCCATCTATCACTCCTAATTGACACTAAATGATCTGTCAGTTTATTGATGAACGGCAGGAGTGGAATTGTCACAATATATTTTACTTTCTAACAACTCCTCCTGACAATTTTACCTTGTCCATCTCACTCTCCTCACATAAATCTCCATTGGCTGCTCGTTCCTCCTCATGGGCTGTTCTGGTGCCAGCCACTTCCACACCATCTGCACGTGTCAAGGACATCAAGATGGCGGGAGAACTGCTGTGTGCTGGTCCCAAGTACCCCCCCTCCTCGCAACCTTCTCTTTCTCTTTTTTTCTTAATGGCATAGATGTTCCAAGAATACTAAAGGGCTTCTGTCCTCTTCCCTCCCTGTCATTGCCATATCAGAATCTCTTTACCTTCTTGTTAACAGCCAGTAGTTAATTCTTATTAGGTGACAAAAGTGTGAAAGGCAAAAACTGACAGAGCCAGATGCCTCTTCAGTCTATAGGCACAGCTACAAACACATGCTTTGTCCTCTTGAACTAGCTCAGTCACAGGCTTGCAACCTTGTAAAGCCGGTTTCTTAGAAAGATGTCACAAAGAGGGAGGTCCATGTCCTTTGTTGCACTGTGGTGTACATGTACCAGGATGCAGGCAGCCTCTGCCCTGGGGACCCCTAGGCCAGGTCTGGTTCTGCCAACATCCATGGGCTACTTATCTATGCCCTGAGAAGTCTCATCTGTCCACCCCAACTTGCCATTCAGATGTTATTTTTAAGTGCTTCATGACTTGAAAGGTAGGAAATTACTGGGTATACAGTCATAAGAAGATATGCCTGTAGATGTGAAAAAACCATTCCTCTGTGAGACAGTAATGAGCAGAGGAGCTGGACAATATGGAAAGAATGTCGTTGATTCCTCCCCTTTTCTGCTAGAGGTCATTTTTGGTAATTGATAAGCACTGTTTTTATTAACCATCATGCATTAACATGCTTATCAAAATAGGAATTCCTTAATGTCATCTGATATCTAGATCATATTTAGTTACTTTCATTGTCTCTAAGATGCCTTTGTAGAGTTGGATTATAAAACGTATGAATCAGGGTCCATACATTGTATTTAATATAATTCTCCTTCCCTTCTCCCATCATGTCTTCTTTTTTTTTTTTTTGTAAGAAACTTGCTCCATAGAGTGTATTGCATTCTAGACTTGACCCATTTCTTCCCCGTTGTGATATTTAATTTGTTTCTCTAGCTCCTGTGTTTCATGTTAAACTGATAGTTAAGTTTCCATCCATTGTAGTTCAACTTAGGCTTGCCATTTTGGCAGGAATGCTTTGAAGAGATACCACATACATCCCTTTTCATCGCATCTGAAGGCAGAGGAGGGCTAGTCCACTTCGAGTGAGGCTATGATTGGGTGTGATTCTCCACTTTACTGTCTACATCAAACTTTGTTGTAGTAGTTGTGTGATTCAGGTTAATAGCTGCCTAGAGAAATAATTTGATAATTTTTCTAGTTTTCACTTATTAATGGAAATTATTTTGTAAAGAACTTCCTCTTACAACTGTTTGATTGCCTGAAACAAATTTATACTTATAATATTGCCTACCCCCAAATCTTTTATCTTTAAAATTATTAAACCTGTTAAAAAGTTGCAGTGATAGTATAGTAAACAGCCGTTTCCTTCACTGTGAACAGCCTGTGGTTAGTGTTTGCCTAGTTGTAGCTCTTTTCTCACTCTCTCATTGTGTTTGTATTTATTTTCTACTGAGCTCTTTGGAATTGTAGCCATCTTTGCTTTTGCATTTTTATTAAGTTGTAAGTGGTTACTGCGCAAGAGATTTTTACTTGTATTGTTTTCTTCTGAGTCATATAGTGTTTGGCCCATATAGATATACAGTATATATTTGATAAATGAGTGAACTATGGATATTTATTATGGAGCTCCAATAATTAAGATGATATCACATGCCCCTGAGACCAGTAAAGTAAAATAAATTATCTCTGTCCCTCAGATTTTCATAAGTAAACACAATTTTGCTGATTTGGTTTCCAAGAAAAACAAAATTAGAAGTATTGAGAATTTATTTTCTACATAATTTTACTCAAAAGAACCTAGGATTGTTGTGCTATAACCAAGGATCCTAAGAACCATGGATGAACAGTTTCTTGGTTCTTACCAGGTAAGACCTTCCCTCCTACCAGACATGTAAATAGCAGTGTATCTGTTCTGTACTTTTCTTTATCTGAGACAAAATTTCTTACTGAGTTTTCTGAATCTCAATACAGAACAGGACTGCCTCATTTTTAAGGGCTAAGTCTAGTCTGGAATTGTTCATCTCTGTGAAGAGCGAGCCTAAGCAGAGTGGATATATTTTTCCAGACCAAGAAGGCAGACTGACAGTGTTTGCTTATGAAGTTGGCATAATGCAGCTCTTGAATGTCACACATGGGAGAGGGGATCATGCTCCTCCAGGTGAATGGATATAGAGGTGTTTGGTGCAGAAAAGCAGAGACGTTCTAGGTCAGCAGTGGCAAACCTACAGCACATGTGTTGCAACAGGCTGTATTATTGGAGGCTCTAAAATGTTCGCTGTCATTGTCCAAGGCTAAAGTTATTGCAATTTAGGGCCCTGAATGACTTGTGTAGTGTCACAAAAGCATTTTTATTTGCAAATGACTACACATGAAACAACTGTACTTTTGTCCAGTGCTTCCCAGTTCACTGTAGCATTTGCATACTTTGCTTCCCACTCTGGAAAGTAGAGCAGTCTTTGCGACAGATGCCTTTAGTTACCTGTCTCCCTGGAGTAGTGGTGAGCGCCTGATACCCCAGGATGGCAGTGAGGGGGACAGTGACCACCTGATGTGAGCTTGTTGCCTGCACATGTGGACCAAGGAGAACAGCTGAGGCCCTGTGGGCAGTGCTTCCCAGGTGCCTGTGAAATGCTTCTGGTACAGCTGCCACCCCTTGCCTTCCCCACAGCCCGCTCCAGCATTCTCTCTGGTCTTCAGCTTTTCTTAATTAAGCTATCCTTGAATTTCATCATAATTAAAAACCAGACATGCTTCTGAAATGGGGTCTGAGTATGGCCTTGGCTTTTGGCACGTTGTAAGCTCCAGTTTTGCAGTGACAGTTCTCCAGAACTAGAGCTCGCTGCTTCTTGGAACCAGGGGTAGGAGAATAGAGTCAGGTGGTCTCTGAGAGTCAGGAAAGGAGTGGGATGGCCACAGGATTCCTTAAGTAACAACCAGGAGAAAAGCGCATCTTCATACAGAATATCCCTTTGTTCCTCTGGCCTGTCTCATAGTGCAGGGTCCTCTAGACTAGAAAGTTAGAGCCAGTGTCTTTCTGGTAGTGTCAGTGCTGGCTGGGATCTGTATGAACACTCCCATTGGTGGGAAACTGATTGGAAACAAACTGGTTGATTTATTTTCTTTCTTTCTTTCTTTCTGTCTGTCTGTCTGTCTGTCTGTCTTTCTTTCTTTCTTTCTTTCTTTCTTTCTTTCTTTCTTTCTTTCTTTCTTTCTTTCTTTCTTTCCTGTGTGTGTCTTTTTGAGACGGGTCTTGCTATGCAGTTCAGGCTGGCCTTGAGCTCACTTTGTAGTCCAGGCAAGTCTTGAACTCACAACGTTCCTCCTGCCTTAGTCTCCTGAGTGCTGGCATTCCAGGTGTGCAACACCTCTCTTGGCTACTGATTCTACTTTTTAAATAAAGTTTTTTTTTATTTGTCCAGGAAAATCAAGAATATTTTGATGACATAAAAATTCAAAC
The DNA here is from genome assembly GCA_004027455.1 of Hydrochoerus hydrochaeris. Classification (NCBI taxonomy): domain Eukaryota; kingdom Metazoa; phylum Chordata; class Mammalia; order Rodentia; family Hydrochaeridae; genus Hydrochoerus; species Hydrochoerus hydrochaeris. The sequence continues at coordinate 47,991 of PVLA01007463.1, read as the reverse complement.
AGGACAGAAATAACTAAATTTACCTGCAGCTAATGTCCCCTCTAGCCATCTCTCTAGAAGTCACTACCAGAACCATATGTTGGTGTCATTTCCATGCTTTGATAGATACATAGATGTCCCTGGCTTCCAGTGAGGGTTTCACATGGTATGTTAGACTACAATGGTATGAAAGCAGTGTGGGTTAGTAAAAAACCACACTTCAGATTTTCAATGTGGGTCTTTTCCCAGGCTGGTGATAATTGGCGGCAGCAGCACGATGCCAACCAAACACAGTCATATCCTCAAAACAGGACCTCGAGGTAGGTCCTGTTACTAACCCCACTGGTGGGTGAGTGAGGAAGCGGGTGTTCAGGAAGCCTGAGTGATCTGCCACAAGCCACACAGCTGGTGCATGGCCAGTCGGAGAGTGAGCCAGGGAATTGACTTCTAACAGGTACAGGGAAAGGCAGCCCTGCCAGAGGAGGGCTGATTGTAGCCCTACCTGATTGTAGGTGTTGTGCGCTTGTTCGCTGTGCTTTACTGCCTTCTGGGTAGTCCCTTTGCCATGGTGGGGCCTCGGCGGATATATTGACATGGCTCCAACATGTGCCCTCTGTGAGGAAAATGGCAGGGAGAGAGTGGGTGACCTGAACCCTCCCTGACTGCTGGGCCTACCTGGCTGCAGAGCCCCAGCCAGATGCCCGACCTGCAGAGAAAGCGTGCTGCCTGCACTTAGGGGCATAAGCCAAGGCCCTGCCAGCCCTGACATTAAAGGCTTAATTAGGTAGTCATTTAGTTCCATTAGACACTGGAGATGATTGTTGCTTCTCACCCTGCAGTGCCCTCCAACAACTGGATCCATTCCCAGGCAAGCAGCTCAGGAGCCAGGCACTCAGGAGCCCTGGCAGCTCCCACTCCTGATTTTGGGGCTTGTGACTCCATTCTTAGGCCGAGGGCAGAGTGGCCCAGAGCGAGGTGCTCAAAGCGTGCCTTCTGTATGGCCAGATGTCTGCCTCAGAGGCAGGTTCCAGGTCACTGCGGAGCTCCCTCCTCTGGCAGGGCTGCCCTTCCCTGTGCCTGTGTTAGAAGTCAGCACATGCGCTTGTGTTCTTGTCTCCATCTTCCTCTCACTTGCCAGAGAAACTTGGGGTACATCATGGGTGCTCTTTGATCCAGGGTTCCTGAGCAGCTTAGACTAGATGATCTTATGATTCTCTTTTCCACTGCAGGGTATTATGATTCTGGAAAATAAGTGCCACATAACCATGGCTCCTGGGTGGAAAGTTCAAGAAAAGTGAGCTTTGAGCCTCTTTGCAGCAAAGGAGGATTTTTTTTTAAAGTACAAGAGAGTGAACCAAGGGGCTTTGCACTGAGCTACATCCCCAGCTCATTTTTATTTTTAACCTTAAGGCAGGGTCTTGCTAAGTGGCTAAGTTCTCCGGGATTTTCTCCAACTTGGCAATTCTCCTGCCTCAGCCTCCCAGAATGCTGGGATTACCAGGCAGTGCCACCATACCCAGCAAAAGGAGACACTCAGGAAAAGTCGGCAGGCAGGCACAAGGTAGCGCCTTGGGTTTTGACTCTTTGGTGCTAAAACCAAGTGGTCTCAAGGATCCTACCCCTCTCAGAAAGTGTGTGTGAATATCTGACAGGCCTGTCTAGAAGACTGCTCAGAACAGGTCGGGGTAGCCTGTGAGTCACTGTCTTGGAGTGAAACAGTTGACAAACAGTGAGGTGGGAACAGGCCATCCAGTCATAGGCCAGGTGTACAGAGGCCCAGATGTACCACAGCGTTTTAGAATGAGCCCAAGAAGAGGATGGGGAGATAGGGCAGCGAAGGGCCAGGCTCAGGCTGTGGGAACTACTTTATTTTCAGGATCTAGAAGCCACTGAAATGTTCACTGGTGTGTGATCAACGGAACAAGGGATGTCCTATCACACCTCTTCTGAATGCATTTTTGATGTATAATAACCATCTTGAAGTAGTTGCAGGTGGGAAAGGAAACCGGTTTCTCCCAAAGTGGGATTCTCTTTCTTCCAACTGAGTTCTCAGTCATTCACCCTGATACCAGACATGTGGGGTTTTCCTCCTTACACCAGGTGTTTCTCCAGTGGGCACCAGCAGGAGTCCTTTAATTTAGCTCAATTCTGACACTGTCGAGTTGGATTAGATCCTCCAAGTTCAGTTAATTTGTTATAGCAGCTCAAGGAACTGAGGGAAATATTTGATTTACTATTGCTGATTTATTGAAGAGGATATTTGCTATAGTTTGGGTCTTTAATGGCCCCAAAGCCCCATGTATTAATGGCTTGGTCCCCGACACTTGGTGCTATTTGGAAGTGGTAGAACCTTTAGGAGGTAGGACCTGTGGAAAGGAAATTGGTTTTCAGGGGTGTCCCCGTATGGTGGATGGGATCCAAGCTCTGCTTTTTGGTTTCTTTGCTGCTTGACAGCCATGATGTGAACAGCTCTCTTCTGGCAAGTGCTTCTGCCATGATGAGTTGTGCTGCCACAGGCCCAAGGCAAGAGGGCCAAGAGTCCATGGACTGTAACCTCTAAAATTGGGGGCCAAATAAGCCTTTCTTGCTTTTAGGTTGATCATCTTGGTATTTTGTCAGGATGGCATAAAGCCCCCTAAGAGTATTTGAAAGCATACAAGCAAGCAGCTCGATGAAGAGACACTCAGGGCAAGGTTAGAAGGGGCCAGAGCTCAGGAACTCTATCCTTGTGGAGTGGGATGAGCTGCCCTCACAGCACATGGGAATATTGTTCCCTAGCCTGGAAGCTCCCAGAGCCTCTGTCTTCAGGTGTGTTTGGAGGCTGATTAGATCATTTGCCATTGGTGATCAGCTCAGCTTTAGCTTCCTCTCTTAGAGGTCTAGGAGTCAGGATAGGGAGGCTGGGAATCAGGACCCCAAATTCCACTCCTTTCATTGCAAACCACCTCTGTCCTGAGGCCTCTCTAAGGCCCGAGCTATCAGTCATCCTGTTAGCTTATGAAAAGATAATTATCATTTTGGAAATTCTGAGGGTTTTGGGAGCAGTGTTCGAGGAAACCAAATATATACGTTTCTTATCGTAAGTCTCAATGACATACTGTGAGGGACTCTTGGCTCCCTTCTGCAGAGCGGGTGTGCTCTCCTGAGGGCAGGCAAAGTGGAGAGGCACTGTTCATCTCTTTCCTCGAGCATGGGACTGTTTTCTCGAGCAGATGTTGGTGATGTCTGAGAATCACTCACCCCCCACCTCCCGAATCCATTTCACATCACTGTTTTCTCTGAGAGTGGAAATAAGGTTAAGTGAGGAAGACTGTGCCAGTTGGCTTTTGTCAGGCTGCTGTCCCTTCTTCTCTGGAAAGGATCCTCATCTGCCAGAGAATGAGCTTTGAGCTGGGGTTGCATTCACCTACAAACATGAAGACTCCATCAGTGCAGTTTAGACAGGAAGACGTTCATCTCAGAAAGAAGAGGACCGGGGCTCTGCAGCCCTGCGAGAGTGCCAGCCCTAAGGAACCACGTCCTCAGCATGTGGCTTTTGTCATCGTGCTTATACCTCTTGATTGTACGATGGCTGCTCCACCTCCAGGCTTCATGTCTGTTTTCCAGGCAAGAAAAAGTGGAGAATAATGTGGAGGAATATGAAGGACACTCTTAGACTTTGTTTTTATGAAGGTGAAGGAGAAGGATATACTCATTAGGGGCTTCTACACTTTTTCCACATGGGTCAGAAATGTGGCAAATACCCCATTCCTTCATGGGAGAAAGGCTGGAAAAGGGAATATCTTTAGTTGGGCTTATTGTCTCCCCAAATAAAATTGGGGTTTGAATCGAGAAGGGAACATGACTTTTGGGTGGGTCTTGGCTGTTTTCTGTGGCCTGCCCCATCAAACTGAGGTCTAGCAGTCACTGGGTAAGATCCTGTTAGCATGAAGATGCTTCGTGATATGAAGGGTTAGGTACATTAAGTAGGACAAAGGTAATTTCACCTGAATCTAGACGCTTCTTAGAAGTAGGGAATCTTTCAAAGCATGTGAAAGCCTGAAAAAGTTACCTGTTAGCTGAGGACAAACAGAAGTGACTGAAATGAAAGACGGGAACCAAGAGGCAGTGAAAGTAAAGCAGGAGATGGAAAAACCAAGGGGGGAAATTGTGCGGAACTTGGAGGCTGTGTTCACTGTGCTGTAGGAAGGATCAGCTAGGTGGTGGCTTGTGAGCCCACTTGAACATCTCTGGTGGGAGCAGCTGGTCAGCAGGTGAGGGTGGGCTGCTGGGCGTGCCAGCTGAGGGTGCGCAGGCAAGGCCAGCAGGGGTAGCAGGCACACGGGAGCCAGGGAATGATGGCCACTAGAGGCTCAGCACATGAAGTCACTCAGCTGGACAGTCATAGCTCATCTCTGGGCTGAGTATCCCGGGCAAAGAGGAGTGGTGTGGGGAATGTGAAGTCTGGAGTGACCATGATGATAGCAGTAGCTGCTATTCACCAAGCACTTCTGTGCGCATAACAAGTGACATTGTGGTCAGCAGCAGAGCTCCCATAAGATGCCTGGTGACATCATGGCCTTCTTAGCTTGTGCCTTCTCTGATGCTCACATGATGATGAAATTGCTGATGCACGTGTATCCCCATCATTACACGACAGATCACTATATTATGCTAAGTGCTTTGCCTGAATTGTTGATTCTTCGATCAGCCTCTCGAAGTAGAATGTGGTGTTCTCACCAGTTTCAGTGACTTGCCTGAGAAGAGCACATAGCTAGGCAGTGGGAAAGCTTTGATTCAAGCCCAGGCCATCTGTCTTAGCCTGTCCTTGTTGCTCTGACAGATCGGGTGATTTATAAATAATAGAAATGTATTTCTTATAGTTCTGGAGGCTGGGAAGACCACGATAAGGCACCAGCAGATCTGGAGTCTGGCAAGAGCTGCTCTGTGCTTCTAAAATAATATCTAGTAGCTGTGTCTTCAAGTGGCAGAAGGAGAAGGATGGAAAGGCCTCACGCCTCCCTTTGGCCCTTTGCTTGGGTGCGAAGCTCTCTGCCCTCAGGAGCTGACCACCTTTAAAAGGCCTCACCTCTTACACCTCTTACCGCTGCACTGGGGCTTACTTGTTTCAACAGAATTTTGAACAGAGCTCAACATTCAAACCATAGAACTCTTGGACTCCAGAATCCATGTTCAGAACCACTGGTTTCAAGCTGTTAGTCTTAGAGTCTAGAGCAGAGCCCGGCCACACAGTTTGGCTGGCCTGACCCTGTGCATTTGAGCTGGGCCTTCGAGTTAGACCTGGAGATCAGGAGAGCTGGCTTCTGAGCTGCCTGTGGGGGCTCAGTAGGTCTAGGTAGATGCTTTCTGTCCAGCTGTGTGCTGGGGAAGGAAACGCAGAGGTCTTGTTAAGTAGGAAGAAACAATTGGGGATGTTAGGAGCAGGAGAACAGGTTAGGAGAGGGTGTAAAGCAGAAGTAAGATTTCTCTATGCAACTGAGAAAGTTGTAGCAAGTTTTGACAAAAGGTAAGAAGACAAGGGAAGTTACCAAGGAGGAAAAAGCCTCGGTTCTTAAATAGGATGGGAATTCAGATCATCTTAGTTATCCCTAAAAACAATTGAAAAGAGAAAGAGAGCTTCCTTCTTTTCCTCCTCATTTTTTTGTTTCGTTGTTTGTCCCCTGCAATGTTGACTTGGGGCGTCTGCAGACAAGCACATTATGTTTTCTTAATTGAAATTTTAGAGCAAAGATAAGCCAATTGTGGGGAGAGGGCTGTTTGGGGGTTCCGGGATGGAGAGTGATACTGGCAGGGGTAGAGGGGTGGGGGCCAGAGCTGGGGAGAGACCTGAGCAGTGGTGGAATCTGACTCCCTCTGATTGGAGTGGAGAAAATATGATTTGGAAAGCTTAAGTGACTCTGTGCTGCCTGGTCATAGAAAGGCCCTTAAATGTCACATTGCCCCACTGCCCAAGGTCACATAGCTAAGTAGGATAATGGAATGTGCCTCACATTCTATGCCTGCCCATTCTCAAACCTGGAGTACTGAGCGCATTCATCTCAAGTTCATGAAAAGGCCATGCACTGTACTATTTGTGCAAGAATGAGTCTGTTAGAATAAAATTGTCCCTCCTGCTATCCTCCGAGACCCTCACAGAAATGAAATGTTGATCACATGAAGCATTCTTATTGAACAGAAAAACTTTTAAGGCAAAAAGTGTGTGTCCCCTGAGCCAGCCAGCCAGTGCTGAGAGGGACCGGCTGCCTTGCCGCGTGAGCGGCTGGAAGCCAGGCGAGGGTGATGAGAGACGCCGGCCACTGGTTAAAAATTCTCCCCACAGAAACCATCTCCTTGTTCTTCCTTTGATGGATTCACTCTCTCAAAAATAAAATGCATCTGTGAACATTATACTTACTTCTTCCCCTTTCTTTTTGGTCTTTTATTGAGAAGTAACCGAAAGCAGTTTTAATAGAAGCAGCAGCCTGGACATGTGTAGGTGTATATATGCCTGTGAAATGGAAGCTGCTCGCACTGGGTTTTCTACCTATGTGTTGGAGCGCCTCTAACAGCAGGAGGACCTTCTTTTGGTGCACCTACTCCTGCTGGCCAGTCTCGGTGTACTTAGGGACTTTGAGGTTGGGGGGCACCACAAGATGCGATAGAGGAGCAGAGAAAATAATAGGCTCACAGGAAGTCTTTGCAGGTTTCTTCAGTACAAAGCAGACAATTCTCCCAGGGAGTCCCACGCCATTTGGCAGTTAAACTCAAATTGAAATGAAGATTTCCAGAAGCTCTGGGAAGTTTACCTCTGACTTGTGAGCACTTATTTCTACTTGTTTCAGTCACTGTGTCCTGTTTCATTTCACTCTCCAGCCTGCATGCTGGGAGCTGTGTTTCCCCAAGACTGGTGGCGAGTCAAAGAGTTGTCTGTCTCTGCCAGCCTTCAGGCTGTCTGACCAGGATACAGGAAAGCCTCCATTTGCAGTGAGCTACTGGAGGAATGACAGTGTCTCCTGGTTAATTCTTGTGCTGCTTTTACATTGCCACGAAATACAGAGTGAGTTGGAAATTGCATATTCATTGACATCGCTCTGTGTGTTGGTTTAAATAACTTGAAGAGGGAAAAGAATCCAGTGGAAATTAATCCCTGGCCCCATAGCTCCTTCCCGATCACTGACCCGTGGCAGCGCATGTATTCATAGAGCCAGGATCAGTGGCACTACCTCATGCAGTCTGCCTGCTCGCCCAGCCAGCTCTGGCACCAGCCTCATTTTCAGCCATCACCTTGTCTGCATTTCAGCCATGTCGGGTTCCCCTGCTGCTTTCTGGCCACGCCTGGCCCTTCATGCCTCTGGCCTTTATTCGGGTTGTGTCCTTCCTTCTGACACTTTCCTGCTTGTCTCTCCCAAGAAGCCTCCCCAGTTTCTCCCAACTAGAGATGCTGCTTCCCCCTTTTGTGTTTCTGTGACATTTCACTTGCGCCAGCCTTACCTGTCCTGTGAATTTGGGGCCATTCTAGAACAAGCAGCACAAGCCAAGGGCTTGGGTGTGAACCTCAACTTCTAGCCCAGCTCTGCCCCAGCTGGCTTGGGGCTCTCTTTAGGGCCCTCTAGCAACTCCTACTCGCAATTTCCCCATCTACAGCTGCACAGCTTGGACAGTAGCAGGACCTTTCAGATCCTGTGGTATGAGTTTAGGGAGGTATTAGTGTTATTTATGTAATATTGTTTTCTCCCACAAGATTATAAAATCCTGAATAAAAGATCCCCAGTTCTCAGCACCTCCCATTTGTGCCTGGTAGATAATTAGCAATCCAGCAAAGACCTCTTGAATAAAACAAGGTTCATTTAAGATACCTTAGAGCTCTAAACTCTCAGCCACTTTTTCCAGAGAGCAGACATACAAACTCACTTTATGTTTTTTCACACCTGTTTTAAGCAGCTAAAACTGTTCTGTTTATTTCATCATTTTTTTCTTCCTAATACAGAAAATGCTTTTAGGAATTTGAATCAGAACAAAGATGTCATTTTTAACAATGTTCAGCAGGGGGCAGACCTCACCCAGGAATTGCCTTGTAATTCACCGTTGCTTCAAGGGGACAGACAGGACAGGGACATGCGTTTTCATCTTTCTCCCAGGTGCCTTATTAATGAACTGTGCTGACAGGAGGCAAATATGATCTAGTGTGACCTAAAGCCCCAAAATGCCAAAATGTGGGTGTCAGGGAATTTCTGCTTGTCTTTAAAACAAGGGAGAAAATACAATACCTGCTAAAGTTCCCATGTGACTGGTAAAAACTTGGGCAAGAGAGGGGAGGAGGGCGGGCACTTCAGCTGTCAGGAGCAATGTCAGTGAGGAAAAGTCTCCACTAAGGAAGACGTGGCTTCCTGTGGCTTTCTGCTAGTGTTAGGGCGTGCGGACTTCTGAGAGCACAGCCCCCCTAGCATCCAGCTCTCTGCATGGTGCTGCATGGAGCGTGGCCATGGTACAACCGTGGGTTTCTTGCAGGGTCAGGTTGTGAAGCCGTGTCTGGCAGGTCACTTGGTTTATAAAGTAGACTCCTGGTTTGGGAATTTGCTGGTGACCACATCTGGAACAAAAATGCCTTCTTTTTCTCAGAGGGGGTCAAATTTACCTTAGCAAGGTTTGGAAGCAATTACATGATTTTTGTTGGACATTTTAGGATTATAAGGGTGGAGAACATTGCAAGAAGATGGCCCTTTGATTTCTTTTCCTCCAGAGGAGCAGGACGTTTTTAAAATGTGAAGTAACTTTGGTGCTTAACTGTTAATCTCATTCCTGCTCTTCCGCTCACCAATTTTTCTTCACGAATGTGGCCTCTGGCTCAGCAATGAATGCCTGTAATCTAAGCTCCTCAGAAGGCTGAGGCAGGAGAATCACAAGTTCTAGGCCAGCCTGAAAAACTTAGCAACATAGTGAGACCCTGTCTCGAAAGGGGGAATTGGGTGGGGCTGGGGACGCAGCACAGTACAAAGGCCCTGGGATCAGTCCCCAGCACCATCAGAAGAAAACAATTTTTCTTTTTTTGCAGTGAGCATCCTACTGTGGCTTTAGGTTTTTCTCACCTGCAACAAGTTGTAGTTGCTCCCCATTGTCCAAAACTTCACATTCCTTCCCCGGGTTGGAAGCAGTGCTGTGTGAGGGATAGGCCGGGAGGACCTTCCCCAGGGCCTGTCCCAGCTCCAGTGCCCCCTTCTGGACTATCAGAAGCCTCTTGTGTCGTGCAGCAGCAGGGAGGTGAGTCCAGGGTCCAGGATGTGCCATGGATATTAAGCGGCTTCAAGGACACTTTCCCCCATTTATCCCAGTTATGTCCCCTGCTAAAACAGGTTAGCGGTGTCTAATTAACCACTAAACATTGTCATGCTGCATAAAGATAGCATCCTGGCTGTCCCCTGAGCCGAGGCACTTTATCTCCATTTAGATCTCTGCAGCATTCCGTTAAAACATTTCAGCTGGGATGATGTCTGTGACTGGGCTGCCTTGCAGCCTTCACATGGAACCTGGCAGCAGCCGGCAGGGCATTGCGCCCAGTGGCGGGCACTGTAGGTTGCTCTGGGGACACTCCCCCAGAAGGTGCAGGGTCTGTGGGACCACTTGTGAGTCCCACAGACACAGTCTTGCTTGTGTGGACTCTCGATCATGATGACCAGGCCAGGCCCCTGACACAGCAGGGGAACTGTGAGGACAAACGGTGCAAGCTGGGGGAGTTGTCACCTCGTAGCACATCTTTACCCTTGAGCCCCAGAGCGCAGCTGTGAGGGGCTGAGAGTCCGAGAGCCCGCCAGCCCGGCATGGCCGCAGTCATGGGATGCAGCAGCGAGACAGAGGTTGTCCTTCGTGACCAAATGAACATCAGTGTGGTCTCTGAATGCTGAGGAAAGGGACTGCATTTCAGCAAAAGAAATGCAAAAGGGGAGGAATTGGGTGGGGATGACTTAGCTAGACAGACTTTTTTAGCCAAAAGGCAAGCTATTGTGTCGTAAGTAAAATATACATAGTAAGTCCCCCAGAACAATTAAGCCAGGATTGTCAGGCCTGGCAAGCCACAGCCCTTTATGGGTTGAAAGCATGCCCTCATGGAAAGTGCTCACTGTATTTGAAACAGAGTCTGCAGAAGGAGCATTCTTCTCTGTGTGGAACTGCTGTGTATCTGTATCGCAGAGGAGCTAAGAGCTGGATCCTTAGGCAGGTTACTTTGCCTGTGTGAGCCCAGGTCTCCTCACCTGTATAATAAGGTAACATGGTCATTCTATGACACTGTGTATAATGGCATGAGAATACAGCATATAATGATAGTAATGCATGAGAACGTCAGTGGCTGGTACCCAGCAGGCTCAGTGAGTGCTGCCTGCGTTGTCCTCAGGTGTATCTGGGAAAGGCCTGGGCCCGAGTGAAGGAAGAGTGGCTGCATCAGCCATCAGACTAGAGAACAAAGCAAGTGGAGGTCAGAAAGACGCTGGGATGCAAACCAGGAGGGCACTGGCAGAGAGCTGAGCAGGGGACCAGGCTTCCATGAAAGTGGCCATAGAAAGATGACCCCTCCCCCTCGCCCTGTGTCTGAGGAAGGCATGCATAAATATGAGGTAGCTTCATGGATGACTGTTTTTGGCAGTTTGCAAAGACCTATGCTGAGATGACCACAGTTTTCCCCTTGCCTAGCAGGCACATCAGGCACATCACAGGGAAGGAGGAAGCCAACCTGTCCTTCCGTCACCCAAGCCCATGATGCAAGAGGTGAAGAGAATATTTACTCTGATTGTCCAGAGGGAAAGCTCTGCTCTACAGAATGACCAAAGCAGTCAGCAAGTGATGGACTAGCTCTTAAAAAGAAACCTGGCATTTAATTAACTTCTCAGAGTGCTGGTTCAGCATTGTCCAAACTGTATAGTTTGCATATTGAACGAGCATCTCTAATCTGGTCCAAACTCCTCTGGCCTGCTGAGTACCAATGCCAGGGACTCCTGTGTGACTCTCAGGACAGCTGACTGGGGTACACAGGCCTCAGTATAGGCACTTAGACCCCCGGCCATTTCCTTGTCACCTCAGCCTTTAAGTCAAGTGCAAGTTTATTAACACTTCCAGGGGAACAATGTCAGGCAGAAGGAAAAGGCAGGTAGGGTTCAGTTCTGCTGCTTAACAACTGCATTGTTCAGCCTGATACTTGAAATAAGGTTACGGCAGTGATTCTGATAGTTGACTGGGGCTTATTTGTAGCAATTACTACCTAGAGGAGCCTAGCACATGTACATCGAGAAACTTCCCAGGTGTGATTCGTGTTGTGGAAGAACCACCTGTTTAAAGGATTCTCTCCAGCTTTCAATTCTCTGTGCCAACCACTGCCTTCCTTAAGAAGGGACTATGCGTGGGAAATCCAAACAAATGTTGAGGTACCTTCCGGATCAGGGAAAACAGCTGAAGCCTGCTTCTGAAAAGACTTGGGGCAATGCGTGTGCGACCTCAGGTGAGCGTCCAGCCAGAGTCTAGTTTCAGCCTTGTTACTGATGAGCCCTGTGATTTGGGTGAGGCCTACACTGCAGTGTCCAATGCCCTTGAGTATAAATGGTGCTGCTAAAACTGCTTTGAGAGCTCAACCAAGGCCGTGACAGTCTGTGGAGACCACCAAGAAGTGCTCTGTGTACACTTCCCGTAATCCCCAGGGCGATTCTGACTGTTGCCAAGTTCCCAACTCTTTGGTAGCTACATCCAAGGAAGAAGGCTCGAGGCCCCTGGTGCAGGAGTGTATCGAAAGCCCAGGGCTGTGCAGACTGTCTGCCATGGTGCCAGGACCAGGCCACATGGGCCTCAGTTTCCTCAGAAGTTGGCAAAGAAGTGTATCTGTGAGGAGGGGGTGACCCAGCACCCACAATTTCCCCTCAGCATCTTTGCCTAAAATCTGTGGGAGGCAGAATCTCACCACCAGATCCTCCTCTGCTTACCCACTCTGGGGGGCTGTGGTAAGTAAGCTACTGTGTTTTAGCTTTTTGTTTCTTTGGTGTTTTTAACCCCTCACTAGGAATTTTAAAATACATCCTATATTATGAAGGGTTCTGTGTATACATAAGATTAAAAAGAAAAGCTTATATGTAATACTTATTCTCCTTGCATTATTCTTTTTTATGCTGGTAAAAAAAAAAGAAGAAAAGAAGAAAACAAGTGCTGGTGGTAACCGACCAGACTTGCTTCATGACTCACTAATGGGTCGTGACCTGTGCTTTAAAACAGACTGTGCCAGATTCTGTGTATCCTGGGCTCCAGGTAACTGTACCTCCTGAGGTCTTTGGGACTAGGCTGATACAATAAATCCACAAAGTGGTGTTTTATTTTGTTTGATACCATATTCCTGAAATCCTGTATGAATTATTGTATATTTATGTTTCTTTGAAGAAACGCACTCCCTGCCAGTTCTCTAAGACATGCCTCCCCCTCGCCTACCTTTTGTTTTCCTGCATTTGGTGTCCACCGTGCTGTAGGAAGCACTTGTCTCCTGACTCCTGTGAGAAAGCCAGCAGTGTAGACTCAGTAACTCGGAGCTAGTCCTCTGGGGATCCTGGAGCGGGCAGAGCTCAGCTTCTTCAGCTGCAAGTCCAGAGTTGCCAGGCTCTTTATCAGGAGAATCTAGATATCTGGACTTCAGTACACAATCTCCCCATTTGAACAGTGAATTCACGTTAAATAAAATAAACTGGCCCAGAAAAGACTCATTTACAGGCTGGAGAAGGCCTAGACCCAGATCAGTGGCGGAGGCTCCATCCCACTAGGCGGAAGGCGCCCCAGAACCTGTTGTTTGTGGCAGAAGGAGCAAGAACATGCTACCTGAGGGCATCCCTGCTGCCCATGCCAGGGGAGCCACGTGATCTCCTTCCTCCGCGGAGCGAAGTGAGGTGGGCAGGGCTCCCCCCAGAGGGAGAGCAAACAGGATGTGGGCGCCACAGCAATTAAGCTGAATATTAAACTCACCCCCTTCTCGGTTGCTGAGTGAATAGATGGCAGTTAAGCTGCCTCCCTCCAAAGATTGGCACTATCATTATTGTCTCTTTCAGAGACGCTACAGCCCATGTGCAAACGAAAGCGCCAGCCTAGGGTACCTAGCCTCATGTCCTGTCAGACTTCTCTTACCCGTTCCCGTCCAGGCACTTCTGTCGGTAACACACTGGTGGAGTCCTTTGGGCAGTGAGGCTGTAGTGCATGAGGACGGTTAGGAGCAGTGGTCCTAAGCCACAGCAGGAGCCAAGACAAGAGCTCCCCGTCCTTCCACACAGGAGGGGACTTGCTAGCTCTGGAGGGTTCACGTACTCATCCTTTGCCTTGAACCAGACGTGGGGTCTCTCGTTACTCAGCAGAGCCGCGCCGGTGATGCCCACAGCCTCCTGCTGCACTGCACCTGGCTTCCCTCCACTGCCACCCTGCCCCGCTGCCCTTTCACCCTGCTGCTCAGGCTCCTCCGTTTAAGACTCAAAAGCTGCAGCCTGTGAGGTCCCCCTGTTCTTGCAACTTCCCTGCCCATTGTCTTTTCCTCCTGAGTTCAGCCGTCATTTTCTCTCTTTCAAATGACTCGTGGTTTAATGACCTTTGAAATGGTACCATTGATATAGTACAAACTTCATGGAAGATAATCTGTTTTAAACTCGAGCTTAATTTATTTTTATTTTTTGACTTTTCTCCTGGGAGGAGTTATTTATATCTTGCAGGACCTGATGGTTGAGTCCGGTCTGGCTCTTACCCATAAGGTCTGTGGACCAGACTGTCAGGGCTTCGGTGCATCCTGCCTCTGGGCTCTTGGTGGTGCCGTGATTCTGACTCCAAAGAACTCGTTTAAAACAAAAATACCTCTGTTACTGTGGAAATTCTCAGACATACAGAAATATCTGCACCGGGTACTCTACACTCAACTTTAATCACTGTCAGCATTTTGTTACTTAGCAGACTTTTTTTGTTTTGTTTTGGTACTGGGAATCGAACTCAGAACACTGCACTTGCCAGGCAGGCACTTAGGTCACTGAGCTATATCCCCCTACCTTTTGTGTGTGTGTGTGTGTGTGTGTGTGTGTGTGTGTGTGTGTGTGTGTGTGTGTGTGTTTTGAGATAGAGTTTCGCTGTGTAGCCCGGACTGGCCTGAGCTCACAGTGATCCTCCTGTCTCAGCTTCCCAAACGCTGGGATTATAAGCGAGCTACTGCCACTTGGAGGCTTTAGCTCATCAGCTTTTCTCAGAGACTCGGTAGCAACCTGACTGAGATAAGAAGTACCTGGAAATTTATTTAAAATGCATGGTGCTGGGCTGTCCTCCCCCAGACCAGCTGAGTCCCGAGGCCTGGCCGCCTGCAGGTCTGCCGGGCTTGCCAGATGCTTCTCACACACCTGGTGCGTGAGAGCTGCTGCTTCAGGTAAAGGTGGGTCAAGCAGACACTCTGTTCTCACGGGCCATCTCAGGAGCATCTCGCTCCTCTCCCAGCACCACTTACAGAGTCTCTGGTCCTTCGTGTGGGTGGCACAGCACAATGGTTGCTGGGCCTGTGCTGGAGCTTCTGCTCCTGAAAAGCTAGTCATGCTGACAACTGACACTCCCACATGAGACCCAGAGCCTCGTCATAAGGCAGTGCTTTACCAGTGGGTCATTAGGTGTCAGGGGAGGCACCGTGTCATCTCTGTTGGTTTGAAGCTTGTTGAACCTGCGCTTAAAGTTGACAGTAAACGGTTTGGACTCGTGCTGGAATGAGCTGCCAAGAAGGCACTGTGGGTTCTTCCATTCCCTCCTGCTGGGGTGGGCCTGGACAAATAGATTTAGGATGTACTTAGTTGGCCCTGCCTTTGAAAACCTTTCCTAACTCACTACTCCAACCCGTGGGCTCTGTGGGTTCTCAAAAACCTTGTTTTTTTATTTTCCAGGTTGGGACGGAAGGCTTCTTCTGAAGAGATAGAAGAGTACGTCTCCTGTATTTCTCATGGTGACCTTTCTCGGCAGTGCCGTCTCGCTGGTCATTATTGCTCAGCCTGTGTTGAATACAGAATTAAAAAAAAAAAATTGGCCCTAACTGTGGTAGGATGGAACTGTGTATACTGCATCAAGGGTTGGGCATTGCGGCCCCCTCGGCTGAGGGTCTGGACTATGGCACTGATGCTGGGTTAAATCTCCCAGTGTGGCTTTTAAAGTTGTATGCCCAAGTTTAGGGTACTGACCTCAAAGCAGTGCCAGATTCTTAAAACCTGGCCTTCTCCTAAGATGTCAGAAAGAAAGGAAAGCTGGGCGTGGTGCCACACACTTGTAATCCTGGCGACTCGAGGCTGAGGCAGAAGTACTGCAAATTCAAGTCTAGCCTGGGTAATTGAGTGAGACCCTATCTCAAAATAAATAAAAATAAAAAGGACTGGGGTGTAGTGATAGAGCACCCCTGGATTTGATCCTTCATAACCACCCCGTTCCCCAGGAAGAAAGTTTCTAGAGAAAGGAGTCTGTAAAGGTCTGTGACGGGGTGCACGCGTGGCCTGGGCTGTGTGATGCTGCCTTCCCTGGGGGTGTATCACACCGGCTGTGCAGCTGTACAGGGCAGACTCGGTGCCAGGCAAGTGTGGCCAGGACAATGGAGGAGAGCAGCTACAAGGACATTTTCATCTAGGAAAGAGAATGAATACAATAAAAAGTAAAGATAGGGCTGTTTCTTGCTGTGTCGAAACTCACTTGCTTCTCTTCTTCTCTTCTTTTTTGGGGCCAGTCATCGCCTCAGACAGCAGAACCTGGATGGATCAGATGATGGAGGTGAGTTGCTCCTAAAGGATATCAGAAAGGTTTGTGGAGAGCCCCAGCCTCCAAGAGCTTCTTGGGCTGCGGCCCTACTGAAAACCGTTGCTCAGCCTTCTGAGCATCACTCATGCCAGTTCACCTGCGCATCCCTTGCTGAGTGCTTCTGCCTCAGTACCTCATGCCCTTCTTTATCTACTAACCTTATTTGTCCTCAAAACCCAGCTGAAGTAGCACCTCCTGGCATCCTTCCCATCCCATCCTGCTCCCTGTCTGGCTCAGATTTTTTTTTTTTTCTGTGCTCTCACACCTCCTTGGCAAACCTCCACTGTAACAACTAGAACTAATCCTAATTGGGTGTTTATTATATGCCAGGCATTGGCTCTGCCAGCTCTGCCAGTATCTGTATGTTAAAGCAATGACTCAAACCACAACCCTATAAGGTAGTACTATGTTTGTCACTATTTTACACTCATGGAAACCAAGGTACAGAGAGGTAAGATGCCTGAAGTCACAGTGCTTCGAGGTGACTAGAGCCAGGATTCAAGTCCAGTTAGGAGGTATCACACTTTATTTTTTGTTAGATTGATTGTTTTCTCCCCAGGCTCTAAGCTCCTTGATGACAGGTACCACCTCTTATTTATCTTTACATCATAGCGCATGACACACAGTAGTCAATTAATATTGACTCTGTAGATGAGAGGGAAACAGGACTGAAAAAGCCAGCAGCTGTGGCTCAGCACAAGCCTGTGTTCAAAACTGGAACGATAAATTATGTGTGTATCTCTGGAAAGACACTTACAGGAGTAGAAGTTATGGTTGGAACCTGCTGTGGTTTGGATGTAAGATGCCCATTAGAGCCTCATGTGTTCAGAGGTAGAGCTTTTGGAGGGAACCGGATCATGAGGACTCTGATTTCATCAGTGGGGTCTTCCATAGATGAGAGCAACATTTGATGGCACCGTGGGAGGTGATAGAAACTTAGGGGATGGAGCCTAGTTTAAAGGACCTGATCTTGGGGACTATTTCTGGGCTCTGGTCCTTCTCTGGTTCTTCCATTTCTCTCTGCTTCTTGGCCACCATGAGGTGATCGACTTTCCTTTCCATGCCCTTTCCTCCACGGTGTTCTGCCTGCTCACAGACCTAAAGTAGGGCCAGTCAGTCATGGACTGAAGCCATGAGCCAAATGTCAGTCTTTCTTCTTCTGTGTTACTTTTCTCAAGTATTTGGTCACAATTCTGGAAATCGAAAAGACCTAACTTACTAACACTTTTTATTTATTTTGGACCCATATACTTACCATTTCCACATTCCTTTTTCCTTTGTATATTTTTGTTTTGTTTTGTTTTATTGAGACAGAGTCTTGCTCTGTTGTTCAGGTTGATCGTACACTCACTGTGTAACCCAGGCTGGCCATGAACTCACACTGTCCTTCTGTTCAGCCTCCCAGGTGCTGGGATTATTGCTGTGGCCATCACACTCAGCACTGCTTTGTGTAGTTTCTCTCTGGCATCAGTTTCCTTAGGGAACAAGAACTTTTAAGTTTTTTGCTACTTCTACTAAGAAAGTCTGTCTTCTTTATTTGTTTGAAAGTCTTCACATCTCAGCAGACATAGAATTCTAGGCTGATAATTTTCTTTTTCTTTTAGCCCCTTAGTTATTTCATTGTCTCTTGTCCTGCATTGTTTTTGGTGAGAAGTCAGTAGTCACTCTTATTTTTGTTCCCGTGTGTAATGTATCCTTTCCCCAACTAGCAGCTTTTACGTATGGTTCAGTACACACATTTTCCTGTCGGAACCCTTTGTCCTGTGGTGTTTCACCCTGACTTAGCATTCAGGCAGTCTGGATTTTTGGAACTTTTCCTTTACATAGCTCCCCAGTTTCTCAGCCTCTGCATCTCCAATTTCAGCCACCTAAACTTCAGCCTGTCTCTCCTCATCTCAGCAAAGCCTCCATGCTCCTCTGGTTTGGGTTCTGCCTGCTGTGACACTGCCTAGGAAGTACCTCTAGGCAGAAAGCCAGGGAGACTACTGGGTTTCTTCATTGTTTCTCTTCTCTCAGGAGCCAGATTCGCATACTACCTACTGCTGTATGTCTGAAAACAGCACAAACACTTACCTATTTGTTTATAGCAGGAGGGCACATCTCATGCCAGTTACTCTCTCAGCTTCCCAGAACCTCCTTTTAACAGCTTTGTGACTACATACAAAGAGGGAGAGAATTCAGTGTGTAAAACTTGGATGGTTACCCAGTAATGACAAGATTATGGTAAGGGTCAAAAGGACATTTGTGAAGTAGCTTCTGGGATGGGGGTAAGATGCAGATTTCTGGGCTGTTCACAAATCTGAAGCTAGATCTGGGACTAGAGAACTGAATTAATTTAAATAAACTGCACAGGTAAATACCTGTCACACTGACCTTTGATGCAAAAGTTTTTGTCTGTCTTCTGTGTGTTTCATGGTGCTGCAGGTTGAACTTGTGCTAGGCAAGTGTTCCGATGCTGAGCTACATCTCCCGGCCCCACCCCTCTTATTTTGTATTTTGAAACAGTATCTTGCTAAATTGCACAGTCTGACTTCAAACTTGTGATCCTCCTGCCTCAGCCTTCTGAGTAGCCAGAATTACAGGCATGTGCCTAATGGCTTGACACTAATGTTTAGCTGTGGTGTCACAAAAGACCTCTCTAAGGACAGGGGTTATGTCAACAAGTGCTTTTGCCTTATCTCTTTCCAAAGGAGTTTCAAGGGGCCAAGGTTTAGCTCAGCAGCCCTGGCAAACGGAAGGTTGTGAGTTCAATCCCTGATACCAAAAAAAAAAAAAAACAAGGTGTCCAAAGGAGTTTCAAGAAAGAAAAGTAGTCACAAAAGGTCAAAATAGCAGTCTACGTATTCATCATTCTTCAGCATATTCTTTGCTTTCCAGCCTCATTTCGTTTTGCCAGATCTTCCCTTTTAGTTCTATCCACTGAATTCTGTTTAGCCTCTAGGCTTTTCCATCCACTGATCCTGTTAACTAGGAGACACATACCTGGAATCCTTCTGCCAGGCTGCACTGGCAGCTTAGGGATTGGTAGCTGCTGGCCACGCTTACGATCTGCCTGTCCTCACAGATTGTCAGCTGCTCCAGCCATTGGCCGCCTGGGACAGGAGGACCCGAGGCAGTGTCTCCCCTGGGTGTTAATGAACACAGGCATGAAGGGGTGAGGAGCAGTATGTGTGGGAAGTGTACTTCTGGAGCGTGACCCTCAGGCCAGGCCTGGGTGAGGGGGCGCGGTGAAGCCGGCGGTGTGCCATGTGAAGACCCGGCCAGGCCAGGGTGGCCCCCAGGAGGGAGCGCGCAGCAAGTCCTTCCCTGCAGCAGGTCTTTTTGGATGACTTCCATCCCCTGTTGCTTGTGTACTTGTTCCAACACCAAGAGACTTATATTTGAAGGAAAACGTTAGATTCAGGAAAAGATCTTAGAGTTCTTTGGCAGAAACTTACAAATTGAAACACACACAAATTAAATTCATGATCCTGTCGAAGGGTTGCGTCACTGGTACTCCTCTCTGCCGTGCACCTCTTGCCAGCTCCTTTCCGAGGACTTCTGAAATGCTCCTCACTCCACTTTCTTCTTATGGAAGAATACTATATTTCAAGGAGTGACTTTTCAGTGTTACAGCAAAACTCCAAATGCCAGAGCTTGCACATGTTGTGAATGCGTGTTCTCAGGGCCGTGCTGGCTGCTGTTGCTCTTGGCCACTTTGGAAGGACATTGCCACAGCCTAGGGAACTCTGGAGGCCACTTGGGATTAAGAAACGGAGGCCTAGAGATTATTAGACGAGATAGCAGGACTCAGAGAGATTCTGGTCTTCTGATTCCCACAAGAACGATTACTCTTGAAGCCGTTGCCCACCAGCGTTAGCATCAACATTTGTTACCGAGTACTCATCATTTTCTTGTATCTTCTCCAATTTTAATTCCCAAAACAACCTATGGGAAAGATTTTTTTAAAGTTAATTTTATTGAGGTCTGATTTGTGTACAATCAACCTTGTCTATTTAAAGTGTACAATTTAAGCTAAGTGTGATGGCCACACTTGTAGTCCCAGCATCTGGTAACCTGAGGCAGGAGGATTGTAAGTTTGAGTCCAGCCTGGTCAACTTAGCAACTTAGTGAGACCCTGTCTCAAAATAAATAGGACTGAATATACAGTTCAGTGTGAAGGCTCTAGGGTCAGTCTCCAGTACTGTGTAAACAAACAAACAAACAAATGTACAGTTTACAACAAGTACTGGTAAGGGAGCTGGGAAAAAGGAACCTTCCTGTATTGCTAGAGGAAATGTAAAATAGTACAACCACTGTGGAAACCAGTGTGGGGAATTCCACTTAACTAGAAATACTACTTAACTCAGCTATTCCCCTCATAGGCATCTTCCTGAAAGATTTAAAGACGTCATATTGTAACGATACATCCAAACCAGTATTTGTAGCACTCCAATTCATAATAGCTAAATCTTGGAAGCAACCTGTATGTCCGTCAATAAATGAGTGGGTAAAGAAAATGTGGTATTTATACACAATGAAGTACAGTCCTACAATAAAGAAGGATAAATTTGAGGCATTTATAGGAAAATGGAAACAACTTGAAAATAGAATGTTAAGTTACCTAAATCAGACACACAAGCTTAAATGCCATGTGATTTCTCTAATATGAGAAATTGAAAATTAAAAACAAAAGAGATAAAAGGAAACAGGGAGACAGATTTTTTTGCAAATGGGAAAGTACCCAAGAGATGGAGGGGCAGGGAGAAGGGAAAGTAGGAAGCGTTACAATGTGTCAGGTACAGGTACCGACTCCCTTAGATGCACATACTATTATGTGTCACAAACGTGAACTAAAACAACAGCAGCCACAAAGAAACTGAAAGAAAGGATTTAGAGATGGAGGGAGGCCAGAGGGAGGAGAGGGAAAGAGGAATAAAAAGAATCAAGATATGCTGAGTGCATAGACTTACTCCCTGAGATGAACCTAAAATTATGTGTACCACAAAGGTGTAATAATTTTTAAAAATTTAAAAGAAAAAATAAATGACAATTTTAAATGTATAAATTCCCTGTGAAATCATCATACCACAATCAATATATACTGAACATTCCTACCACCCGTAGAAGCCATTTATGCTTCACAACTACTGAGATATATTTTTGTTTTATTTTCTAGTTTTATCTTCTAGAATTTTATGTAAACAGAAGCATAAGTATGTACACATTTGTGCCTGGATTTTTTCATGCAGTGTAAAGATTTTGAGATTTATCCCAAGTTGTTGCCTGTTGACTTTATTGCTGAGTCTTATCCTAATTTGTGGACATACCACAATGTGTTCCCTTGTTGATGGATAGGTGAATTGATCATTATTCCCATTTTAAAGATAAGCAAACTAAGGCAAAGAAAGGCACCCTTGCCCAAGGTCAGATAACGAGTAAAGGGCAACACCAGAATTTAGAGACAGATCTTGACCCCAGAGCTCTTGTCCTCATCCTCTGTCCTGACTGTGACCCTCAGATATGTTGGTGTCCCCTTCCACAGGTAGGCTGTATTAATGTCAGCTCCTAAATGTGTAATATAGCAGGCCTAGTGAATGGAATGCTTAGTAAAATTTCATTAAAGCAGGGGGGAAATACCAATTTTCAGAGAATACCTCTTGTATTTTTTCACCTTCATAATCTTGAAATGTGATATTTGTGACTTGGCCTTATTTTGGCCCTGGAGATTTGGAGTATGAAACCCTTCTTCGTCAGCATGCACTTGCTTTTACCTCTAAGAGGGCTGCCTCCTCCCCAGCATAAATCAGTTGGCCATACAGTTATGCTTGCATCCTTTAATGGAAAATCAGTTCATATGTTACACTTCACACTCGACTTAGTCCATTTCACTGTATGTGAATGTTTAGAATCCATTATGCAGTAAGAGTCATATGTTACGTATAACTAGTTTCTAGAATTATCTTTGCTCAGAAAATTACTTGGTTGGCTAGTGAAGGCTGCTCCTTTGAATGTAGATGTCCAGTGGGTGAGAAGACTTCATCCATGGAGGCTTATTCAGCAGTGTCATTCAGCAGCTCTTTGGGCACCTGTGAGGCAACCTGCTGGTTCCTTTTAAAATCACACACAAGTTTTTTTTAAGGTGGTCAATGCAAGGAGTCTTATCACCTGGGAAGGGCCTGATTATTTTCTTGCACACCGTTAAGGATGAGTGATTATAGAACAGTCCCAAAGGAGAGGATGAATTATAGCAGCTGGAAACATGGCTCTAAGGTCAGATAGGCTCCTTCCACCAGCTGCCTTGGAGGTGAGGTTTTATTGAGAGCTGCCTGCTGGGGCCCAAGTTGCCCAGATGCTGGAGACTGTGATGAGTGAGCAGTCGCTGCTCTGCAGGAGTTTCTGACCCAGTGAGGCAGTGCCCTTGTTCCTGTCCCTCCCTGTCTTCATAGAAGACTTTGGGAAGCCCTGACCCCAGTAGATTCCTCAGTGTTCAGCTTCCCTGGTGTCGCCCTTGGTTCATACCACTAATATTCTTCCTTTGGGAAGACAATTTTGTCTCATAAGCCCGTGATCCCTCTGAGGAGAATGGAGAAATGCTTCCCCTCCATCCATGCTCCATTCTTCCTAGAGAAGGGAATGGAAACATAGAAAGGGGGAGGAACTTTGAAGATTACATGTGCTTTCTGAATGAGAAACAGAGTAAGTGACAGGAGTGGCTTTGGGATCTGTTGGTAAACTGGTGGGAACTTTTGCAAGACCATGGCCAGGATACAGACTCAGATAGTCAGGTAGATAATATAAACATGTGAAACAGCGAAAATGTAAGACAGCAGAGTGGTGGAGCCTGTGTGGAGCTTGGAGAGAAAATAGCATAGCCTAAAGGTTTTCAAGTTTATATTTTAAAAAGTGTCAGAGAGACTGATTGTGTAGCTCAGTGACTGATTACATGCTTAGCATGTGCAAGGCTCTGCATTCAATTCAATGCCTCAAGATAAGTAAAAGAATTCTTTGAAAACAACAAGTGTTAAGTGTGTGGTAGTGCACATTCATAATCCCAGCTACTTGGGAAGCTGAAGCTGGATTGAAAGTTCGAGGTCAGCTTGGGCAGTTTAGCAAGACTTTCTCAAAATTTAAAAAATAATAAAAAGGGCTGGGAGTGCAGCTCAGTACTCCCTGGGCTCAATCCCTAGGTATGCCGAAGCAGACAGATAAAAACATTTCTTAAGCAGGCATGGTGCACATGGCTGTAATCCCAGTTACGCGAAAGGCCGAGACAGAGGGATAGTGAGTTTGAGACCAGGCTGGGCTGTGTGGATCCCTGGCTCAAAAAAACAAAGCAAAACAAAAACCACCTTATAAACAGAACAAAACACATCTGCAAAGTTGGATTACGCCTTTGGGAACTGATTTGCAAATCCTTCACAAGACCTTGTAGAGCTCTGCTCTAAAGGAACACAAAATCTTGTTGGAGAAAAAAACATAGAAGATAAAAAGCACAAGAATTCAGGAGCCAAGGCTGCCAGAGAGTAGATGGCAAAGTCAACGCGTGGTTGTCTCCTCATAGTCATTCACTGTGAGTCAAGTGTCTGACTTGCCCTAAGGCCCTTGGACTTCTGTCAGGGTGTGTGGTGTTAGAAAAAGACCATCAGGCCTGGGATTGAATTGAAGTCAGTCTGTACCAGCGACCCTGGACAAGTCACTCACTGAGTCGTGCCTTCCTGTGATCGTCCGTGTGCTGAACGCTCCTGTGCGTGGTGCCGGGGGCTGGGTGCTGGGGATGCCAGGCTGAACTGAACGTTTGTTCTTATACAGCTTACAGGCTGCTGAGGGAAACGGGCATTAAGCAAATTGTCACACACCTAAAGTAGTGAAAAGTTGTGATCGAGACCCCAGAAGGAAGAGTACAGGGTGACACAAGAGAGACTCACGTGGAGGCCTGATGTGGAATGGGTGATGAGGGAAGGCCAGTGTAAGGAAGCGACTTCAGACTTCATCTTGATGGAACAGAAGAAGTTGACAGGAACGGGGTGGGGGTGGCAGGGTAGGGGTAGAGGAGGGAGGCAGCAGTGTAAGGGTGCATCACCTCCCTGTCCTCTGCAGGATAGCTAGTTCCCTCCAGCTCTTAAACCCAGCTTGCAAAAGTTCAAGTGGGGATAAAAGATCATTGGAAGTGGGACACCATAAATTCTCATCTTTTAAAAAGATGCAGAGCCCGGTGCAGTGGTACCTGCCTGTGATCCCAGCTACTTGAGTTACCTAAGACAGGAGGATGGAGAATTTGAGACCATGCTGGAAAGCTCAGCATTTGCTGTCTGTATTTAAAAAAAAAAAAAAAAATTATTCAAGTCAGATAATCTCTGAATATGCAGTTAGACATGAATTCAACCTTCTAGTTGTTTATGTAAGAACTAAATTCAAGTTAGAGGAATTTTTCATTCCCAAACATGTTTTGTAAACAGTGAAAAATCCCTGAAAGCAAGAACTTAAAAAAAAAGTTGATGTTTCTTGTGTTGAACGCATGCCTTTAACAGTGTCGCACAGCACCCAGGGTGGACTTGTGGCGCCCTCTGCTGGCAGCTCCCAGCTCTTGGGCACGCATCAGGCGCCCTGGAGAGGGGTCTTTGCATCCTGTGGTTCAGTTTCGACAGAATCGAATACCTCAAAACCGTAGGAATAATAAATCCTTCTGGCCAACCAAAAAGTGTTTAATTCCTAAAGGACAAGCTGAGTTGAGCCACTTCTAGCCAGGGGCGATTGGGAACTTAATTCTGCAAGTGTAGCGATCTGGATGATCTGAGAGCTCTGAGTTTAAGGGTAATTGCTCAATTTTCTATCCATGTCAACAGGGAAAATAGGTAAAAGTGGCTAAACACAGTCAAGCAATGAGGCTGGGAGAGATGGGAGATGCTGGGCTGTCCGTGGAATTAGAAGCATGTTATCCCCAGAGGACTGTCTCCTGCCTTCCCTCCGCCTCCCACGCCCTTCATCTCTGTCTCGGGGCTTTCTAACCCGCTTTTGGGCTCGCTCTTGTTCCTTGATTAACCCTTCTGCCGTATCCTTCATCCCTTCTGCTGAAAACAGCAGGGTCACCGTGAGCCTCAACAGCTTTAATGGGGAGAAAGACAAGAGTAGAGAGAGACGAACGGATCCGCCGGAACCCTGCTGTCTCGCCTCGGTTCAAGGGTCGTGGTGGAGCTTTCCTTCCGCAAGCTTAAGGCAGCATGCGGGGTTTCTTAGGTGGCGCCTAAGCCTAGTTCCTTTGCCCCCCGGTTGTATGTAAACTATTAAAACTTTCAGCGACGATTTACTGAGTATAACTCTGCAACAGTTTATTTTTCTAAGTTCAAGGTTACTAAGACTAGGTAGGCACTAAAGGATTTCTAAACCCAGGCCATCCTACCCATCTCTAAAATCCACATACTACAGGGTCCCTGCGCTGGACAGGGACTGCAGAAGTTGGAGAGCGAGCATTGCTGTGGCTGGTCCAGGGGCTCAGCTGCCCTTTCTTCTCTGAGCTTTGTTCTACCTATGGGTTATTGGGTAAGACATGGGAAAAAAAATTCATCCTTGTAGGAAATAGTATTGATAAATAACGTTTCTAAGTGTGCTGTGAGCCACGTAGTGTGCTAACCGCTTTTCCAGTGCTATACCAGTTAATCCGGGGGGCAGTTCTGAGAAGACAATGGTTATCATCATCCTGCAGAGGAGGAAATTAAAGCTTGGTGAAGTGAAGTGACTGACTGAGGTCACATGGCTAATAAGCAGTAATGTGCTGATAAAGTAAAGGTCAGCTCTCCAGGCAGGAAACAATCATGATTGGTAGTGTTGGCCAGTGTCTCTGGTGTGGCTTTAGGGTGACCAGCATGACACTGCTGACCAGAGTTAGGAAGAGATAGGCTGCAGTACAGCCATATATTGTATTTCTACTCTGAAGATACATGAGATATAAGTAACTTTGAGAATATAGATTAAATGTGGAGCGTGATGAGTTTCAAGTGTTACATTTTTAAATATACAGTAATTTAATTGTAAGGGTATATGTAACTTCGTCTTTGTTGATATTTTTTTTTCACAGCCTCATTTCAGTCAGTTTTCAGTGAGTCTAATAAAATACCTGAGGCAATGCACTTACAAAGAGAAAAGGTTAGTTTTGGCTCATGGGTTTGAAGGTTACAGTTCAAGATAAGGCCCATTGCTTTAGGCCTCTGGAGGGTGTGAGATGGTAGTGGTGGGGAGTGCACAGAAAAGCATACTGCTCACTGCATGAGCCAGGATGCAAAAGAGAAACAAGAGACCAGGGGCCCACTGTCCCCCTCTAGGACATAACCCCAGTGACCCAGGGCACCCCCTACTATGCCCCCCCAAAGGTTCCTCAACTTCCCAGGAGCACCACCTTGGGGAGCAAGCTTTTAACACAGGCCCCCCTGTAGGAGACATTCAGCATTAAACTATAGCAAACCTGTGTTCAGAATTCTTAGAAATTTAGCAAGTGGCTCTTCTGAGCCAGAGTGAGCTTCTCTCGCACACTAGCACTAGGAAGTGGTCCTTGTCCCTCCAGATCCCTCTGCCCTCATTAGCCTCCTCGCATCCCGTTAGTAGTTCCCAGCCCCACTTATTGAGGGAGCCAGTCTCTGCGAATTCTTCCAGCACCCTGCTGTGGATTTGCTTTCCTCTGCTGCTTAGATTCCCCTATTGGCCCACATCCTCACTCTGCTGAGCCTGTGACTGAAAGTTCATTCATGGCAACACCTGGATTGGCCAGAGAAAAGCTAGAGAGGCCAGGTTGTTCAAGCTGTTGTGACAGGAAGCTAAAGTTTTAGGGTGAGCATTCTTGTTATGCATTCTTCTCCATCAAGTCCATTGAGATGACCTTTTTTTTTCTTTTTGGTAGTAGAATTCAAACTCAGAACCTCATGCTCGCCAGGCAGGCGCTGTGCCGCTGACCTACATCCCCAGCAAGATGGCTTTTATGTAGTGAATTCTTATGTCTGAAGGAATATTTTGGGAAGGAAGAAAGGAGCCTCACTGGGCTGGTGCAGGTTGTGGTGTGAGTACTGGGAGTATTAGGGTATTTGGGGGCCTGGTAAGACTTGAGACTCCACAGAGCCATGCAGGGCCATATCTGTAGCTCTGGCAACCACTCCTTTGAGACATGGCAGAGGAAACAAACTGACATCACAGGCATGGGGCACTTGAAAGGCCATGTAGAGTGAAAAGGGCCCTGTGAGTGCTGTGAATGCCAGGCTGAGGCCACAGTGGGCCAGGATGGAATCTGCAGGTTGATTGCATTGTAGAAAGTGAATTTTTATTGTACTAATGCTATAAAAAGAAATGGCCTGCTTTATTTGCACATCGAAGCTGTGACTATGGGACATTTGGAAAGATTCTGCCATAGGCACATGTGTCAGAAAGGGTTTTGCTTTGGTTTTTTTTTTTTTTAACTTTGTTAGATCTATTCTAATAGGCAGCCAGAATAAGGATCTCGTAGAGACCTCATTTTGTTGGTAAGGAAGCTGGGGGCCAGAGCTAACAAGTATTGTGTAAGTTTAGCAAGTTAGGGACAGATGGGAGACCTAGGCTTCCTGATCCCTCAGAGGGGCTTCCATTACTACCACCTTCTGGATTTGGTTTTTCCTTGATAGGCAGTTAGAGCCACATTCCTGGCACTAAAGAAGAGTCAGTGTCAGTAGCTGTGAACTCTCGGGGCCACGGCGGCTGGCTTCTCTACTCACTTGTGTGCCTTTGGCCAGAGCTGTTCTCCAGAGGGAGTAAAACTCTGGGGAAGTGACTTGACTTCCCAGGAGTTTCTTCAGTGCAGCAGTTGCTGTTTGTACTTGGCTCTGTTTTTTCCAGTTTTTAAGTCACCACAGTCCTAGCCTAGGGAAGAACATAAGCTGTCACAGGGTAGCTTTCCGGGAGGTCATGGGATGGAGAGATGTGACTTGGCAAACACAGTAGATGGGTGTGGCTTTCATCCTTGACTAGCAAGGCAGAATGCCAGGAGGGGTTTGAGAACCGCAGTAAACCTGGAGGAATCTTAGCCGTTCTTTATCAATACAGTCATCCTTTTCCATACCTCAGTGTGGCTGCACCGTGAAACCCGGTGTTTAGACCACATACCCCACAGTATTGGCAGAGTTAGGGGAATGCTGTGCACCCCAATTGGTGTCCTAAAATCTCTAGGTCAACCTAAATTCCCATCACAGCATCACTGCCTACAACACAGTTGACAGTAACTTTCTCTGTGGATCTGTTCTCTTTGCTCAGTGAAAATACTTGCGTGTCCCCATCTGAAGAGGCAGAATGGGAAGAATGCAGATAAACGTCTTGAGCTGTGCATGTTCTACGTGAAGCAGGTGGTGTAACCTCGCCAGAAACGTGAGGAGAGAGAGCTCCATCAGCCTTCTCTTGTGCTGTAGTGTGGAGGAATGTGATTAATAGCAAATCATCCACCATTAAGCACTGACACAAGTAAAAGAGAATTACATCTCCCTGGAATTGATACAGAGATCAGGGTATTTGTTCTGTAACTCTCTGGCTGCTGTCTTCATTGACTACAGAAGACAGGATCAGAATAGGACAAAGTCACTCCCACTTACTTTTGTGAGACTGTTCAGTTGTGATTGTAAGCAGTGTCTCAGCCTTCAGGGAGAACAGGGCCCATTTTCAGCAATTGTGACTGACCTTAAATGCAGATAGGCCCATTTGAGAACCACTGGTCAGGGAGATCTTAGCCACCTTGGATTTTTACATGACCCAAAGGTGGTAGAGGCTTGGCACCCTGGATGTCTCTTTCAGGTGATGGGGTCTGAATGAAGGTAAAACCTAATGTTCTCTGCAGTGAAAACAGACACACAGGATTACAGAGTTGCACACATAGTTTTGTATCCACAAACACCATAAGATGTAGTCTGGGATGACTGGTGACTATTTTTGCTCCTAAGCAAAGGATCCTGGCTTATTTCTCAGTTCAAAAGTGGACAGCCAGTGTCACTTCGGTGAGATGGGAAGGGACAGAATGTTTATGTATCTGGCATCAGCTTGGACTTGGTCTAACACTTAGCCCTCAGTTGGAGAAGTCATTTCCTTCCAACACTCACTAAGGAGATTACTTTTTAAGAAGGACCTGAGCCAGCAAACCTTAGGAATGCCAGCAATGTGGGAGGAGGAATCGGGTATCCTCTCACTCAAGTGGCCAACTGGTGGCTCTTCCTTCCCAGCTTTCAGCTTTACCAGCTTTCCAAGACTTCATGGATGCTACACTTGATCTTAGCCAAAAGGCCGAGAAGCTTTAAGACTTCGTGGATGATCACTGTGCCTGTGGTATGAGTGTGTTTGTGTGCATGCTGCTTGCACATCTGTATACACACAGAAGGACACACATTGGGAATGTGATTTCTGAGCCCGTAAGTGTGCTTGACAGACTAGGTTTACCTAAAAGACCCTTTAAGAGAAAGCTCTTGAAAGATGATTACAGAATTGAGACACCATCATTTAAAAGCGCCCAAGGCAAACTCCTTTGAAAATTGCAGCAGCGGAGGGACAGAGAAAGAACCACTGCAGCCCTTGATTGTTGTGCTGCTCCCCCAGGACCCGTGTCCCCCTCCCCCGCCGTTCCTCATCTGATAAGAGAGCTAGCAGCAGTACGACTCCTCATCTATCTTATGAAAATCCGATTCGGAATGGCTGTGATCAAAACCAGCTGGCTGTCACCAACAGTGGCCTTGTGCGGAGGGAACCGCTCAGAAGCATTCTGTATGTGGGAGTGTCACGGGTGGCACCGATCAAAGGAGCATTTTTTAATAAATATATATAAGGAAAAATACAAAACCTAAGGATTTAGAATGAAAGCGGTGTAGTTTGTCTTGTTTTTTTTCAGTGTAACGAGAAGAGGATGAAATAGAATCGGATATGCCTGGTTTCTGACACACTTCATCTGGCTCCTCCGAGAAGGCTCCCTCTGTCACATTAGCACTGCCGCGTCGCTCATCCCCGGCCTCATTGAAGAGAGCTCAGAGTTCCTGGTCACCTTTCCTCCGAGCCACTTCATTCCTTCACTGCATTTTGCGTCCTTACTACCCCTTGTCCGTGGCACAGCTTTGCAGATAGAAGCTGGGGAAAGCCACAGGAAGTGCTAGGAGAAAGCGAGAGCTGCGAGGGACCTTGTTCTTCCTTCAGCAGCCTGCCAGTCCCTAGTGGGGCGATGATGCTTAGAAGTCACCCCAGCAAGCCACACAGGTCTTCTCAGAGTTGGGTCACTTAAGGCTCCTGGGCTTTCCCTGGAGGGAAAGATCCTTCGTGGGTGCTTGTCCTTCATGGGTGCTCCCTTTCCACATTCATGATGCTCTGGGTTGCCAGTGCTGACTCTTGCAGAGCCTTCAGTGGGCTTGAGTGGGGCAGCAGGGAACATTTCCATCCGGGGACTTGCACTCGTGGTTCTTTCAGAAATGTGCTGACATTTCCTGCATGAAATGAGGAAGGAGGCCAGACTTTCATGTGCTACATACTACCATGAGTCAAGCTATCATTCTTAGCAAAACCTCTTCTCTGCTGCTGATCCACCCAGAATCCAAATGCAGAAAAGCCCGGGGATCACAGGAACCAGTCCATCCAAGCCTTCCTGTCCAAGCCATCATCAGCTGCAAGAGCTGCTACGGTGTAGGGACCAAAAGGGACATGTGTTTTGACTTTTCTCTTCTCAAGGTCTGTGGTCCATTTGCCCAGCAGCATAAGAGAGAACTGGCATGGTAGGAACACGAGGATTTGCAGGACAGAAAAAAGTCCACCCCAAACTGGCCATGCGCAATGGG
Source organism: Hydrochoerus hydrochaeris (assembly GCA_004027455.1). Taxonomy (NCBI): domain Eukaryota; kingdom Metazoa; phylum Chordata; class Mammalia; order Rodentia; family Hydrochaeridae; genus Hydrochoerus; species Hydrochoerus hydrochaeris. The sequence goes on along the minus strand of PVLA01007463.1, from coordinate 17,440 downwards.
GTCCCCAATTTCTGTCTCCCTATCACAAGCTTCCTGAGGGAGCGGCTCAAGCACAGTGCCTGCTCACTGCCACCCTGCTCTGCCTGGGAACAGCACATTCAGCCTGTGCTTTTCCTTTGGCAGCAGGGCTGTGTGACCAGTGTCATCGTTTTTCCATTCTTACCCCCACTTGCCAATAATGACAGCCTGGCCCCAGTGCTAATCAGTCAAAAGTCACAAGAGACAAGTCTTCATAGAGTGGACGTGCCATGGGCCTAGAGACATGTCTGTGCCCCTTCTGCCCTGATTCTGGGAGTGCAGGGGACCGCTTGGGAGCTCCTCTGAGACCACCTCTTTCCCTTGTTCCTTCGGGTGTTTGAAGCCTGTTGCCTACTGCTTTTCCCCTTTTCTTTTCCCTTTTAAAAAAAATTCTCCATTTTTTCACTTAGAAAAAAAAATTATTTATACGATTGAGATCCACTAATTAAAGCCATTTTCTGGTATTTGGTTACTGGAGCGTTTGATGTCTCTCTGACAAGACCATGAAATGCACAGGGTGTCCACAGGGACAGAATTTGCTGAACACGGCTCTTTGTAAATGAGGGGACACAGTGTCGCAGCAGCTCATGAATATGAAACGCCCATGATGCCACCTCAGTGGACTTGGGAACACAGATGAATCCTGTCATGTGCTAAATGAGACCAATTTCTTTCACTTAACTTCATCTTCAATCAGACCTTCTTCCATTTGCCTGTTTAAAATTCCCCATACGTGATGCAGAAGGTAACAGCATTCAGTAAAACAAAGTTTTGCAGCTGCAGAAAAAAATCCTAATGATCTCTGGTTTAAAGTTGCCATCTCCTAAAAATATGGATGTTGTTTTCTTTCCCTCGTGAGCCCTGCTAATGTCTGTTGAATTTGGGCACAGAATTAGGGATTTGTCTAGACTGCTCTTGTTGGGATATCCCAAAGCAGCGTTTCTACATTCCTGTCATGTGCATTGGCTGTTGAACTTGGCTGTGGGTGGTGGATGAAGCCTTTCTCAGCCTATGAAAGCCCTGCAGTGGCCAGGGCACAGAGTAGGAAAGAATCTTGGGAAGAGACTATGGGTGACCGAGCCAGGCATTTGTGTTTGAGATCTCAGTAGCTAAAGTAAGAGAAGCAGATGTCAGGAAACATCCCAAAGGAACCTGGTATGGTGAAGGTAAGCCCACTACTGTATCACGTACTAAGGTGTCAAGTGAGAAAGTGCTAGAATACAGGAGAGACTTCTTGTAGCTCTAAAAACACACTTCTGGACATATGCAGAAATCCCTGATCAAGACAATCAGTAAAGGGCTAGGGGTGTAGCTTAGCAGTAGCATACCCACCTACCATGGTGCCATGTGCAAGATCCAAGGACCACAAAGGGAAAAAAAATCAGCGAAGGATACAGCCTAACAGGACACACAGAAGAGGGGGCTTTGCCTGAGTAGGAGCCAAGGACCAGCCGGGAGGCCACCTTTGTTTCCTGCTTCCTGTGAGACCTCAGCGGATGTGCCAGGAGAAGAGCCTGGGTAACGTTTGGGTGCATCCATGGCAGGCTGGATCAAGCTAAGGAATCATTTTCTGCTTTCAGATAGGCAGACAGCTGGATGGGAGGGAAGGCCAGTACACAGTGTGTCATGGAGACGGGGCTGCCTAGCTGGAAGAGGCAGCTTGGCTTTTTACTGTCTGGTCACAGGAGCAGAACGGGATCCCTCTGGGACTCTGCTAGGTAGTTAGCATTTTAGTTTGCGTACATGATCCATGATGAATGTATTTCCGGGTGAATGGCAGCTTCTTATACCTTTGAAACAAGTAGTAGTCAATCTGTTGATGTTTCTGTACATGTTTACTACTTCTCTTATTTATTTTGGTGCTTAATTTATCTCTATGGCTTCATCTGGTAGGTCTGCTAGATGGTGGCAGACTAGTGTTCCCGTATCAAGATGAGTTTCTTGTATGGTGATCTCTCTTTTTTGAAATAAATTCTTAGGGCTATTGCTGTGCATTAAAAGCCTTTGTTGTTTGCTTTAGAATGTGGAGACTGGTAAAGAGCAGTGTGGCCCAGCCTCAGGATGGATCCACAGTGAGCCAAATTTGAATGACTGTCCCCTTTTCTGTCCCTTTATCCTCACTCACCCATTGCTTCTTGGATATGCACAGGCTTTTTCCAGCAGGCCTTGCAACTCTCAAGTGAGGCAAAGTCCTTGCTGTGATGTCTTTAAATTCAGAAAGTATCCAAAGATAACTCTTGATTGACCTTATGGACTGAACCCTCTTTAGGCAGCTTGAGGCCTCAGTAGCACTTCCTGTATGACTGGAATAGTGTGCAGGATGTTGACACGGCACTTACATGTGTATGCCTTTCGCACTTGAGGGGCATCGACTGATTCAGTTCTGCTCGGTGATCCTGTATTTTTCCAGCCCTTGGAACCGCAGAAGTCACTGGGCTGTGTCTTTGTCCCTAGCTAGCTGTGTCTGTAGGGAGGTGGCTTGGGACAGACTCGCTTACTCTGCCTCCTGCAGGGTAGTGAGGGCCTTGCTGTGGTGGTGGGTAAATTATGGGCAGACAGAATCCTGCACATTGAGTTCCCAGATAATTCATCAGGGAGGGGATGTGCATTGTCCTTTTTCTCTCGATTTAGTTTTTGAGAGCATTAGTGGGACAAAATATCTACAGCTACAAGTTATACGTGTATTGTAAACTGTGTATAATGATACAGACTGCTAACTGAACAGATGAAGAATCCATAACCACTTTGGGTCATTTAATTCCAGTAATTTCAGCCACTGGTTCCTTTAGAAATTCATCTCACTGGCTGCGTCTTCAATTTTCCTTTTTTTTTTCCTTAGTTTTTTTTTTTCTTTTATCCAGTCTTCCCTTTCATAGTAAATAGCTGTACTGCAGTCAAGGTGACGTGCTGTACTTGTTATTATTTTATGTACTGCTCCTCCCTTTTACAGCATCACCATGCCCAGTCCATCTTTGTTCGCCCCTCCTTGGCCTCAGAAGGACTCGTGTGCACAGCAGGCACCTGGTTCGTGTTTCTACAGTATTTTTACACAGCCTTCCCCACTTGACACCACGCGCTCTCTTGCCCACCCCGGGTCCCTCTCTCTCCTGGGCCCTGTGCTTTAGCCTCACCAGCCACCTTCCATCTCTCCAGAGTGCAAGTCACGTCTCCCTCCTTTGTACCGCTGCTCATGCTGTCCCCTGCTCAGCTCCCTCCTGCTCCTCCTTCAGTTCTCTGTTGCTCTGTCCCTCATTCAGAGAGACCCCTTAACACCTCACCCCATGCCCCAGACTCTAAAATGGATCTTTACAGGGCGGTATCAATGCAGTGTGAAGCATTCTTTCACTAGCATCCAAGTTGGTCATTTAAAGAATAAGATTCATCTGTGTATCTTATCAATGGGGACCGAAGTTACAGAACAGTGTTTCTGTAGTGTGGTCCCATTTGCAGACATTTTTAAATCTATGTGCTGTGATATGCATATATTCTGTTAGTAAATATGTAAGAAATTAAGTGACTGTTTAAGCAAATGACTAGGTCTCATAGACAGAAGGGAAAGTTTCATATTAATCTTTCCTACAGCACTTGAATTGATTGCACCTATAATATTATTTTTACCCTACCATTTTCTGCCATGGAATTTGCTGGCTCCTTTCCTAGCATGTGTATGTGTTAGTAAGCAGGCTCTTGGGTCTATATCCTCTATCTGACTGGACTCCACAAAGACCAGGACCTGTTCTGTTTGTTGCTGTTGCTGGTACCATCTTTCACTTGGTAGGTGCTCACTCAGTATCCCGCAAATGAACGAACGAGTGAGTGAGTGAATGAGTGAGTGTGTGACCAAGTGGATAAACGGAGTTCCCCACAGTGTGGCTAACGAGGCACCACATGGGCCAGAGAAGCAGCCTGAAGGCCTTGTGCACGGGCTCACAGACAGGCAGGGAGAAAGCAGGCAAGGCAGGAAGGGCTCTTCCCGCAAGGGGTCTGAGCTGGCGCTCCGCAGCAGACGGTGAGGACAGCACACTGCCACACACTAAGCCGGCAGATGAGAGACTGAGCCCGGCACCCCACTGCCCTGCACCGCACCCTGCCTCCCTGTGGCCTTCTGTGGGGCTATTGAGGTTCCTGGCCACCTCTTCTTCCTTGGGGTTGTTGACGTGGGTGGCTGGTGGAGTGCCCAGGTTGCCTGGTGTGGGTACACTTCCCTGTCCTGTTCTGTCTGGCCTTGAGAGAGGTAGCCGGTCAGGGCAAACTGTGAGAGGGGGGCTTAAGTCACTTATTGCTATCGGAGTTGAGAGAGATACCCAAGAATAGAAGACAGTAGGTCCTAAGCAGAAATGAAAGGTACCCCAGCTGCAGGTGGTGTCTCCTCCCCCTACTCCAGGAGCTGGCATCCCCAAAGGTGTTTTACAGGTGACGAGAAAGCCATGGTGGGCACAGCAGCCTCGTCAGAGCAGAAAGCATGGCTCTGCCCACTTTTAACCACTTCATCACACACAAGCTGGGTGGTCTTGCTTGGCCTGTGTTCTCTTCTGAAAGGTGAGCATCACTGGACAGGGCTAAATGAGAAAAGGTGGAACTGTACAGTCACTGCACATGCTTGATACTATATTTTAATCAATAAAAAGATCATTGAATATTTATTCAAGCTGAGCATGATGGCATGTGCTTGTAATCCCAGCACTTGGGAGGCTGAGGCAGGAGGATCACTGCAAGTTTGAGGCCAGCCTGGGCTACATAGTGAACTCAAGGTCAGCCTGAACTACACAGTGAGACTTTGTCTCAAAAGAAAGAAAAGAAAAGAAATATTTATTCAGTACTGAGCCTAATGCTCTGTATTTTGTGAAGGTTATTCCATTTGCAGCATACAACAGCCATCTCAGGTGGGTGTAAGCCCGATCTTCATTTTACAGATTAAGAGACTGAGGCACAGAGGAGGGCAAGTCCCACAACTAGGTTGTGGCAGAGACAGGATCTAAAAACTGGCCATCCTGTACTCACAGCCCTGGCCAGGGATCCCGCACACCTTCTTCATTTACCTCATTGCTACTGTTGCTGCCCTTCAAGTAACACTAGGCACAGAGGGAAATGAAGATAAAGTAACATAGATAATAGATTTTTTAAAATAGTAGTGGACTGGCTGGGGATGTAGCTCAGTGGTAAAGCTCTTGCCTAACTTGTATGAGGCCCTGGGTTCCATCACCAACACCCCGAACCCCTCAAATAAAAAGCAAAGGGTCTAGAACTGAACCCTCTGTTCCTCTTATTGTCTGTGTTGAAACTGTGGCTTTGCATGTTGAGTTTGGCACCTGAGTGAGACCGGGTAACCAGTTCAGATGTACAGCTTGAGTCGATGTCTGACAGGAAGGAGGGCTGGATTGTGAATTTGGTAATTTTGTGAAGAAGCACATTTCTGAAATCCATTATCTTTGCTTCTAGATTTACATGTAGTGCATATGGGGAGGACGCAGAATAGAGAAAGGGAAGGAGAGAAAGGGAGAAAATTCCTCGGAACACACTGCTACACATGAGCAAGCACTGGTCTGTGATTGTAAATCAGAGGCTGCAAAATTGTGAAGTTCTTTGAAGTTTGCCCAAAACCCACTCCACAGCCACCTGTTCCACTGGGGGCCGGGAATTGGATGGCCTGCCTCTGCTGTGATGGCTCAAGCTGTCACTGCCCCAGAACGTTCCAGCTTGCTGTGGCCTGGCTGTCATCGCTGGCTCTGTCCCACTCCGGCGGTTCACCGGGTTCTACTGGGCACTAGGTTTCCAATTAGAGAGAAATCCCACTGTGTGGCCAGCCCCACCAGTGCTACTCTGAGCGGCCCCTTGGCCAAGGCCCGCGTTGACCTCTGATCTGTCAACAGATGGGCCAGCCCCACACTCTTCTGTGCACATTTGGAGGAGGGGGATGGGGACCGCCAGGGAAGCCCACGGGAGTAAGGGTGGACATTGGGCAGGAGTGCAACTTCACCGAGCTCAGAGGAGCTGAGCAGAGTTGACAGGACCCAAATGCTGAAGCTGTGGAGGGAAAGGGGAGTTTGGGAAAGCCCCATCCTGAGCCCTAAGCTCAGCATGCGCATTTTCTTACCAACTTCTGAATATTCATTTCAGGCTGGACTCCATGCCCGGGGAGAGCCAACAATGAGCAGCTAACTGGCTCACTCTGAAACTGTCACATTGCTGATGGCACATGGCAAAGCCAGCTTCTCACTGTCCCTCTGCAGCGCCTGTGCCCTGTCACAGCCTGGGAGCCCCAGTCACCCTGGGCTGGGGGAGCGGGAAGCCTTGTCAGCAGCTCACACAATGGACTGTGTTAATCACTCAGGCTGAGGGTGATGAAGAAAGCTAAATTTCTGTTAGTATAAGACACAGAATCTTAGCAAATTCCATCTCCAATTTTGTAGCAGCAGTGCAGGGAGATGTAATCTAAGCTTTGAACAGTTTCTTTCTAGATACAGGATTTGCTAAAAGTGATTCATTATTATAAGGGTGGTTTGTGCATCTCCTCTTTATTTTCCTAGTAGCCATCAATGTCTTTTTGTTTTTATTCCTTTTCACTTTCTTCCTCTGTTTTATTCTCTCCTTCCCTACCTCCCTCTCCAGGTACAACATCTTTGAATCAGAAGTAATAATAAAGACACTAGACTTAGAGGTGACATTTACAGACTGTGGCTTAGCTCAACTAGAGCAATCATGAACTCTAAATAGTGAATAGCAAGGGTCTTCCCAACTGTTCTTTTCCCTCTTTGAGAAATAAAACTGAATTCAGTCCATGGAGCAGAAACAAAAAATGTTCTCACTAGTGTCTTCTCTGGAATTTTCCTTTCTTTCTGTGTTTGTAGTTGATTTGAGAATCCCAAGATTATCTCACCCTGTGTGAGCCTTCTTCCTATCCTACTTCTTTTTTGTTTCTTTCTTTGCTCCCATTGATCAAAACAAAACCCCTCAACCAGTCAATGATATTTGTATGGAAAAGGAAATACTCCTTCGTGGTGTTAATTTGTCCCTATGAGGAGACAGGCAGTTTTTGGTAACTTACGATGCAGCAGTGAAGTGAAGTGTTGCATGTGTCTCATTTTCCCTGTTTGCATGGCTTTGTTAGACTGGCAGAAGAAATGGCCATGTGTTTCTGTATGAGTCTGTAATTGTGTCTGGAGAGTTTGGAGAAGGAAAACCTCCGTGAGACAGCAAGAGAAGGGTGCCTGCTAGGATTGGCAGCATTTGAACCCTGAAACGCTGTCGAGGAGCCAGGTTATATCATCAGGCGTAAAGTGCCCTTCAGGTGCTGGCTGGGTCCTGCACCTGGGACTGTGACGCGTGCGCTCTAGAGTTCATGCAGAGGTCTTGGGCGTGAGCAGGTGGCACTCATAACGACATGCACTTCATGACACCGCACATGGGCAGTTCTGTCTCTGGCCACACCAGGCTCACTCATCAGTTCCTCTTCCTCTTTGCTCTGCTCCAGTGCTGTGTGGGAATCTCATCTCCTCACATCTCTCCTTGGAGACTCACACCATGGGTCCTGATCTGGCACATGCATGGGAGTCGGTGAGGAAAACTTAGCCCCACCAGGAGCTTCTCCTGATTTAGAGGGTACCGATTAAGGCTTGTAGGTCAGAAATTGCTGGACTCCACCTTTGATGGTTCTGCTCCCCTTCCCCTTTTGAACATAAGTGCCACCCTACACTGGAAGCCCCTGGAGGCTAAAGACTGAGTGTCCATTTGAACCCCTGCCCACAGCCCCCCAGCTGATGTGTGAAAAGTGAATAAGTAACACTGGAGGGGAAGCATGATCCCTGTTCATGCAAGGGGGTATCACCTGTCTTTGCAGATATTCCCATCATTCCCGACCTGGAAGAAGTACAGGAAGAAGAGTTTGTTTCGCAGGTGGCAGCCCCTCCCAGGTAGGCTACATTAATGATGAAGCTGGCGAAAGAAGCAGAGGTAGGAATCAGTCCATTCCAAATAGCATCTAACAGTGGTCCCTTGCTGCATGCCACCCCCGCCACGTGGACACAGATTTTTCTCATGATTGGCTCCACCCTAGGTGACCCATTTTGTTAGACATTTGTTCCCTCTCTGGTCCTCCCCAGCAACATATAAGGCTCAGGGGACTGTGGCCCTGCAGCACTTCTGAACCCCATTCTGCCTACGGTTTCTCCTCATGCTGTCTTTCTTCAGTGTCCAGGTAAACCGGGTGATGACATACCGTGACCTGGACAGTGACCTCATGAAGTACTCAGCCTTTCAGACCTTGGTGAGTGTCCGGCTTCTGCCTAAAGGGGCAGGCTGCAAGCAACATCCGTGGAGAGATTTCTCAGCACCTTCTCCAAGGTCCTGGAGCCATTCTCCTGGGTATCTCACAACATCCTGCACCCCCATATTCCAGTGTTTCCCAGAGTGAGGCTCCCATATGCTTCAGGTTTGCATACTTGGCACCTGAGGGCACCCCACTGTCCTTCGTCCCTGTGGCTATACCCAGTCTCTCACTGTTGCTCCAAGATGCGCCCAACATGGATGGTGTTGTAGCTGTCCTTCTTTCCTCAGTGGCCGCATGGTCTGCTCTGGACTCTACTCTTTGATGAAGGCCTGTCTGCGGGTCTTGGTTTGGGGAACTATAACACATACACCAATTCCTCCTTGCAAAAAAGATAGCATCAGCCCTCAAGATGCCCAACTCAGCTTTTTGTGCATTCACAGGATGGCAAAATTGACCTGAGGCTCCTCACCAAAGTTCTGGCGCCAGAGCATGAAGTGCGAGAGGTACAGTAGCAGCAGCTGTCTGAGCTCAGAGCATCCACGTGGGCGCCACAGGCTCTGCAGGCTTGGCCGTGCCTCCCTGGGGCCCAGCTGGCTTGGGAAGGGAGCTGAAAAGAGGCCTTTTTTCTCTTAACTAGTGATCCCTCTCTTGACAGGAGGACGTCGGCTGGGATTGGGACCATCTGTACATGGAGGTGTCCTCGGAGCTCCTCAGCGAGTGGGATCTGCTGCAGACAGAGAAGGAGGACCCCACCGACCCACTCACGCAGACCTGAAGCCATAGCCTCCCCTTTGGGCTTGAACAAAGGCAGTAAGCCTAAAACCAACAAGGCATGCAAGTTCCTTAGGGTTTTTATATGGAATATTTTGTAATAAAAATGTTTATTTTCAGTAGACCACGTTAGCTCTTTCAAATGCAATAAATGACTTTATTCATCTCTTCCATTTCTTTCCAGCACTGCCAAGAAGGGCAACTTTGAAGCAATCTGGCGAGAGCTCTGTTGTGGGGAGAGCTTGGGAGAGAGTTTGTTGTGGGGAGTAGGCATCCCTATTCGTACTTGTTGCTTCCTACAAGGCCAGGCCTGCTCCCAAGGACCATGGGATCAGGAGGCAGCTGAGGGCAGGGCTGTGGAGATGCAGACAGCTGTCGTGGGTCAAGGGAGGGCCCAGCACAGTGCTGCTTGACTGTGGCCCTGGCTTTTCAGTGCCTTCGGTCCATTAGTGAAGCTGCACAGTCACTTCTGTTACACCCAGAGCAAGAAGGAGGGAGGAGCAAGCAGTGGATGTAATGCAGTGGCACATTTGTTGTTTACTTCAGAGAGTGGGGGCCGTTTGGATAACGCCTTCCTTTTTCTCCTGTGCCTGGACTCTACTCCTCCAGCTCCAAAAGCCAGCTTTTCCTGGGCCATGGGTTCCCAGAGCCTCATTTCCAGTCCCTCGGAAGAGCCTAGCCCAGCATCCCTAGGAATCCCACAGGGACAGAGGGGTTCCTGCTTGTGGGAGCCTCTGACCTTCCAGGTGTGCATTGCTACCCTGCATCACTCCTCACATCAGCACCCTTCTCTCCTGTGTGCTCCAGTGGGAGCACAGCCCGACCCTTTGCTGACACTGACACCCCTTGTTTTTGTTTTTCTCTTTTCCTCCCCAAGGAATCTCATCTGAGGACAGGCACCTCTCCCTGCTGCCAGTCCTAGCCGCTGTATCGGCTCAGGCCCGTGCAGACTGGCCGCAGCCAGCAAAAGCCCACTCTCTGGCCATAGGGAGCTTCTCTCTTTCTGCCTGGAAAGCCCTTCATTAAAATTCAGAAAAACAAAGAGGCTCAACACATCAAAAACCCACTAGGGGGTTATTTTTGTGTGACTACAGCGCCCTTCCCTAGTGAGCCACATGGCTCCAGAACAGGCAGAGCAAGTACTTGTCTGCTAATTATAAACTCAGGGATTTAGTGGCTTTGGGGTCCTGTACCCTCCTTTTCTGGAGTTGCAGTGTTAGCTCAGACAGACCCTGTTTGGAATAAATCCCATGGCTACTGCGAAATTTCCATCATTTTCATTTTGTGGTGCCTACACCATTCTGAAACCCAAAGGAGAAAGGCTATATTTCTCATGTCTTAATTACTGGCAAATTCCACCGCCTTAGGACTCTGATAACCTTGGAGGTCTACAGCCTAAGCAAGTGGCGAGGCATTGCCTCCTTCCTCCCTTTCTTTGATAACAGCAACAGCGAGATCTACCTTGTCTCCAGTGTTCACTGTGTGTGCCAGGTGCTGCGTCAGCACAGGAATTTTCTAGCTCTGTCCCACATAGTGAAATGGGTTCTGTGAAGTCCCATTTGGCAGATGAGGAAACAGAAGCTCAAACAGGGGGAGAGATGGCCCAAGATTTTCAAGTACTGAGCTGCAAAGCCAGATTTCAAAGCCACATTCCTTTGGTCTAGTGCACTTGTACATCTTTTTGTTCACCGTCTCCGACCTTCAGCTTAGAAATGTAATGGCTTAGAATGGGAAAAATCAGAAACTCTCCAAGAGAAACTGCCACAACCGCTAGACCAGGTGTCCAGTGTCAGCTCGGGAGTGATCACAAGCCCGTGGGTTGAAGCCTGTCACATGGCTGAGTTCAGGAAGCCCAGCTCAAGAAGGGGACGTCCAGCCAGGAGACCTGGGTGAAGCACAGCTCTGAGCCGAGGAAGCAAAGCCTGGACAAGTCAGGTTCGGGCTGTAAATGACAAAGTCTGTCACCTGTCCTGTGCCCTGGCTGAGCCCTGTGTGGGCTTCTGCCTTTACCCAGATCTTGAGCAGTGTTCTCAGAGTGCCTGAGAGTGAGATGTTCCAGAATCTCCATCCGCCCAGTTCTTACACTTCTAGCATCCCTTCCCTGTGTCACAACCAACAGTGTCACATACCTCAGTCTCCAGAGGGACTGCTCCAAAAGATGACCTGAGAGGGCAAGACAGTCCCAGCACTGTGGTTTTCTGAGAAATGTGGGGGAGGCACAAAATGGGTCACGGTGCTGCTTCCTCCATGCAGTACTGACTGGTTCCATGTCTGTTTCTGTCAGCCTGGCTCCTGTCTCCACTGATAAGGCCTGTGAAATTGCCACTGGGTTCTGGCTGATCCCCTCTGATATCTTTCATAGGCCAGGCTTGATGGGGAAGTTCATTCCTTGGTGCAAGATTACTGCCACCTGCCAGGTTCTGTTCTAGGCACCTGGGTCTGTGCCCAGGCTGAGAGTTCTCCCCTTAGAAAGCTTCTGTTCTGGAGAGGAGATGGAGGGAAGAAAACTCTGTGTCAGAGGGTAATGGATGCCATGGAACAAAATACAGAAGCAGGGAAGGCTGTGCTAGAGTCCAGGGTGGCAATTTAAAATGAGGTGGCAGGAGAGATGGCAAGAAGGTGACATTTGTCTGAAGAAGGTGATGGAAAGAACAACACTGTGTCCAGTGTTTCAGTTAGAGAGAGACCGTACTTGCAAAGGCTGAGAGAGAGGTGTGCGTCTGTCTGTGTGAGGAGCAGGTCGGGCTGGCTGCAGGGAGGCAGGGAGATGAAGGGAGAGGAGACGCTCTACCTTGCTGTCCCCAAGGTTGGACGTGTCACCTAAGAGCCTGCGGGTGTGGAGTCCCTCTCTCCTGGGATGCAGCCATTGTCAGGCCTCCTAGGGCTTCTCGAGCAGCCTTGGGAAAACTCCGTAAGCAACTTCATGGCCTCCTCATGCCTCCACCTGGAGAAGCAGCACTGTTAATGCTGCATTGGGGAGAGGGGCCATAAGCTGTCTGTCATATACCAGAGGTCAGGAAGCGGCTGCTGGCTCCTTACCAGCCAGATGTGAGCAGAGTGACGCAGTAGGGCCCCTGCATGGAATGCTCCCTGGAAACTTGCAGGTCTTGGATGAAGAGCCCAAGCGAGGAGCTCATCCACTCAGGCCTGCAGCTGAACCTGAGGTCATCTCTATCAGAAACCTGGAACCCCCCATATTCCAGATAGGTTTTTGTAAGTATGGGCTCCAAGGAAAAACTGATACTGTCACCTATTCCATGTGGCTTGGCCAAAATGTGCTGCTTATATGAATCAAGGCCTCTTCCAAGTGTTTGGAGGGCATCCAGGCACATCAGTGCTGGAGACCATCATGAGTCCGTGTTTGCTACAGTGAGATAAGGAAGCTCCTTGTTCTGTGTGCCCAGTGGAACCATGCTTGAGACCAAACTCCTTGAGACCAAAGAGTTGGTGGGATAGAGGGCAGGTAGAAGGGGTAGGTAGCAAATACCTTGGCAAAGATCATAGATTCTGGAATTGGGCAGAATGGAGTGTAGTGCCATCTCTACCACTAGTGTCTGCGGACCCTTGAGTTTCTTTCTTTATCTGATTCTGTAAAATAGGATAATACTGGTGCAGACCTCTTAGAATTCTGGTGCCCAGTAAAATCTGGCTGCTGCTATTGGATACAGGACCAAACAAGGTTGAAAAGTGAATCTAAGTCACATTAGATATTTTATGGTGACAACACTTGTTTTGCTAGGAGCCACCACCTTCACCTTCCCTCAAACAACATCGCTCAGCCCTAGAGAAGAGTGGCTTGTGGCAGGTTTTGTTTCATCATTAGTAATACAATTTGCACAGCATAATACTGCAAGTATGCAGTTCAGTGTAAATTTTAGTAAATGAAAGGAGTTGTACACATTACCAGAATGCTGCTGTTGAACATTTTCATCCATAACATTTTGTGTCCAATTTACAGCTTATCCCTGCTCCTGTTCCTGCCCTAGGCAGCCACCAGTCTGTTTCTTATACCCCTAAACTTGCCATTTCTGGATACGTCCTACAAATGGACTTCTATAATGTGTAGTCTTTTGAATCTGGCATATTTCACATGCAAAGTTTCAAGGTTCATTCATGTTGTAACATTTATCACTAGCTCTTGTTACTGCTGAGTGATATTAGTCATGTGGATCTATACCACCTTTTGTTTAACCATCAGTCAGTCCATGGACATTCAGGTGGCCTCTGAGTTGGAACTCTTTTGAAGAACACTGCTGTGGATCTTCACGTACATATTTCTACGTAGATTGATGCTGTCATTTCTCTCAGGTAGACTCCTAGGAGTGAAACGGCTGGATCATATGGTATGTTTATATTTAACTTTTTGAAAGAAACTGCTAAACTACTTTCCAGGGCATTGGTTTTGTTTATTTGTTTGTTTGTTCATTGCTTTTGGATATCAGGTTGCTACTGGTTTTGTGGGAAGTGCATTCTCCTGGTTTTTCCCTTCTTCCTGTCACTGAATCTGTCTCTGTTTTGAGAACATTTTCCCTACTAGCCTGTGAGTTCTTTAGGTATCAGATTGGATATTGTTTGCATTCTATGAGAGTCTGCATGTGTTCCAGGAGTTCAGAGTTAAATAAGTTTTGGTCTTCACCCCAAGAGACTCACAAAGTAGTATGGCAGAAGCTTTCCATGTGAGTAGAGGAACCCATTGGCTCTCCTGAAAAGTGCAGATGAAAGGAGACATAAAAGGAGCTCCATATGTAACCAAAAATTTCCAGAAGTGGGGTTGATTTGCTCAGAGCAAGGCTCAGTAAACTACAACTCATGGACCAAATTCAGCCCACCACTCATTTTATGAAGTTTCACTGGCACACAGCCAGTGGTCTGTGGCTGCTTTTGTGTTGAATGAGCAAAATTTAGTTGGCCATCTGGGCTGCAAAGCTCAAAATATTTTTATCTCCTCTTTTACAGAAAAAGTTTTCCAGCCTCTCCTTAGAAGAAGGGATGAGGGGCTAGGGATTTAGCTCAGTGGCATAAGTGCCTACCTGGCAAGTGCAAAGTTGTAAGTTCAATTCCCCATATCTCACACCCCAAAAAAGGAAATAAAAGAAAAAAAAAGAAAGGATGAAAACAAGAAATAACAATATACATGTTTCTAAAATTCAACTACTTATTTATATCCAGAAAATCCATTGCAACAGGAGTGATTTGAGTTACATATAAAGAAAGTCTGGAAGGAGAGGGAGATTCTGGACCCTGAAAAGGAAGATGAGCTTCCCTTGTGAAGAGGAAATAAGTACTTATCAGTTCCAGGAAAATTGGAACAATTCATCTGGAGACAAGAGCCTGGGGGGACTTCCAGGTTCCTTCTTGGCCTTTTGATCCTTTCTGGGGTACATAGGGCGGGGCCATCTCTGGGAATCAAATACCTTTGGCAGTAGGCTCAGGAGCAGGATAAAGCCTACTGGAGGGGATGTTGGGAGCTAGGAGGAGGGTGGATTTGATTTTTCTTTTGGCAAAGTAGAAGTCAGAAAGCAAGGATGGCAGGAGCAGACAGAGGAAGCGGCTGCTCCTCTGTGGCTGTGCCAGAGTGAATTAATTCACGACATATGTTCCCAGCATCTGTCGTGGTAACCTGGACTGGAGGGGTCAGGGAGAGATGGGATCATGCCAAGGCTGAGCATTAGCCCAGAATTCCCGGGCTGCAGGGACTTGGCTCTCATGGAACGGAGGCTGGCCAGCCCGCCCAGAAACAGCTGCCACAGCTGCAGCCCCCACCCCTCCCCGCCTAGGGCAGGAGGGACGAAGGCCCCTCCCCGTATTCTCTGCAAGGAAACACCTGGCTGGGCTGAGGCTGGGAGGAGACCAGAGCCAGTACTGCCAAACTCTCTCCCGGTTATCTAGCTGCAGCCTGCTCAGGCCAGCAGCCCCAAGTCCTGCCAGCACACTGCAGGTGGGATGCTAGGGACAGCTGAAGGCTGGGTGACAGTCAGGCCTGGATGGACCAGGAATCTCGGGTCTTCCACTTAAGTGCTGCTCCCAAATTTCCTTGCTTGATATTTGGCCTTTTTGGTGCCAAAATGTCCCTTGGAATTTGGAAGTCAACTTGGCATGGGGGCACAAAAGCTAAGAATGTAGGTGATGCCAGATTCACATTTCTGCTCCCCCGCATCATAGCTGGATGAGCTTGGGGGCATTCCCATACCTCTAGCAGCCTCAGTTCCCTCATCCCTGGAGTGAGATTGAAAATAATTCCTATCTTATGGCCTACTGTGGTAACCCAAAGCTGGCATTTAGTGAATATTGGCTCTGGTTGCACTGACTAGGCAAGCCATGGGCACTTCATGTTCCTGACCATAAATCAAAGCATATTAGGCACTGACAGGGCCTAAGTGGGCATTTACCTCAGGGTCACAACCTGGAGACCACAGCTGACTGTATGTAACCCAAAGGACATGGTCAATATGACTCACACACACTCTTTAAAAAAATTTTTTTTTTGTAGTTATTGACTGGCACTTAGAAAGGAAAGAGGGAAGTTTTCAGATTTCCAGGTTTTCTTAGTCCTGTTATCCCTGGGGCTTCTGTTGCTATGGTAACAACGGCTTGTGCTACTGAAGCAGTAGCTCCTTGAAATACTAGCAATTCAGCAGCTCTGGGCCTCCCTGTACATTCCTACCTGGCCACTGCCGCCTTTTGGCTCTGAAACGCCTGCCCTTACTCCTCATTCTGCCGATGAGGGTCCTGCTCCTGAGCTGGGAACTTGAGTCCTGACTTGTGGGTCTCCGCCTTGTCGGTCCCCTGGCCGGTTGCGTAACTAAAATCACATCAGCTCTGCAGAAGGTCCAGCTTACCTGCTCTGGGTTATCCTCCTGTCATCAGGAAGTGTAACCCCGTGTCCAGCACAGCTCAGACAAGTATAAACAAAATCTCAGGACGTTCCCAGGACCAACAACTGGACCCTCAGCCATCAGCCCGCCACTGTGCAGTTTAAATAAAGCCTGCCCGGAAGCCATCAGTGTCTAGGAGGAGTCTCCAGCTCAGCAGCCACAGGAAGGTAGAGGATCTCAGTGACTCAGTCCTACTAAGGAGCCACTGTGAGATCGGGGGGTACCCTTGGGGGCTGGACAGCACAACCCACCCATTGGCCAGTGAGGCCTCCATGCTGGGCAGGTGGTGGGGATACCATTCATGTGGGTCATAATTTGGATTTTAAGCTTCTCCCAAAATCTCACATTAAAATCTTGGTCCCTGGCTGGCGGTGTTATTGGGAGGGTGTGGAAACTAGGACTTACGTGCAGGGGCTAGATCACTGGGGTGCTGCATCCTTGAAGGTTACATCATCTCCCCAGCAGCCCCCCTCGCTCCTTCCTGGCTTCCAGTAGGGGAGCAGCTTTCTCCTGCCATGCCCTCTTGATATTTCTACTTCACCATAGGCCTAAAGGCAATGGTACCAGCCAGCCATGGACCAAAACCTCTGAAAACATGAACCAAAATAAGTCTTTCTCTAGGTTGTTTTTCCCAGGAATTTTCTTATAGCAATGCAAAGAAAACACTGTGCAAGGAGTGTGGTGGGACCTTTTAGCTGATGGGAACTTTGGAGTCTACTTCCGTGTCCAGGCAGCACCCTGCCAGTTACTGGATGTGCCACCGTACAAGGGCATACCACTTCTGGCCAGTGCAGGACTCTTTGGTGACAGTCTTTGCACTAGGGTCACCCACTGGGCTGGCCAGGACCATCTCAGGGCTGGCTACACTATAGTCTGAAACTTGCTATCCAAGTATTGACACTGGTAAGGTGTCAGACCTCCATGGCCTCCTGAAACCTTTCCCTAGTACTCTTGTTTCTCTTCCCCTTTGTCTTTCACAGATGTGACCTGAAATAGATCTCTTGTACTTTTGACTCCTCCTTGGGGTCTGTTCTCTGGTGGATTCCAACAGTGGGGCTCAGGAAGTCCTGGCAAGAGGAGGAAGAAACTCCTGTTCAAGCAGCCCCTAGAGGTGTGCAGTGGTCTTGGGTGTGGCTGAGGGGAAGGGAGACAGAAGTTGATCCTTTCTCATGAACATAGGTGCCAAAATTGGAGTCTAACATATTGGAAGAGGTTAGGAGAGTCAGAAATGAAATCTGCCATCACAACCATTTGACAAAAGAATTTAGGTTCCTCCAGTAGCAGGAGGAAACAGCTCTACTTCCTCTCACTGAGGTAGGACATGGAGAGTCCCTGGTGGTATCTGTGTGGACAGAGAACAGGCAATGTCCTGACAGTAGATCTGGCAGGAGAGACACGCTTGCTACAGCATGACCCATGTTGCCATCTGGAGCAGGCTATCCCCTCTGCAGGTTGGACGAGAGAAAAGTTTAGACAACAGTATCCCAGACCCTGCTGGGACAGGGACTGC
>PVLA01007462.1:0-104718 GCA_004027455.1 Hydrochoerus hydrochaeris | reverse complement strand
CTCTCTCTCTCTCTCTCTCTCTCTCCCTCTCTCTCTCTTTTCAAGACAGGATTTTGCTTTGTAGTTCAGGTTGGCCTTGAATTCACTTATGTGGCCTAGGCTGGCCTAAACTCACAGTGATCCTCCTGCCTCAGTCTCCCAAGTGCTGGTATTATAGGCATGTACCACCACGCCTGACTTTTCTTCTTTTTATCAAATGTGTTTATCAGATTCATTGTCATCATTATTCTTTTTGATGAAATTGCCCCAGATTTGGTGAGTGTGGTGACTTTATCTTTCTGACAGTTCTCCAGTAGTCTTTGAACAATTCCTTGTAGTCTGACTGAGACATTTCAGATGACTCTTGGAATCCCCCATTTCTCTCAGGGCCCTTGACTCTTTCACTCTAGTGGGAGATGGTATTCAGAAGCCAGGGTCTAGGTGCAAGGTACGTTTATGCTTCTAGGCTCCTACCATAAGTGGACAGAGCTGGGAAATAAATATTTATGTATTTAAAACCAAGTGTACTTACTGATAGATAGTTCTCCTTCAGTCCAGCTTCCTCTTCTTCTCCAGTACACATTTGTACTTCCTGTGTCCTGCAGGAGAGCTGCTGCTTTTAACAGCATAATGTGTGACCTTATTTGCTCAACCCTAAAATTAAAGTTTTAGAATTAGTATACTGCTATCTTTTTGAATTATAAACTTACTAAATAAAGTTCTAGATTTCTTTGGAGTCATCTTGTTCCTAGAATATGGGCATAGTGTTTGTACTGCCTTCAGAATTTTACTAGAATTCTATTTTCTGGATAGGTATGAAGTTCTACAGGGTCATTTCTTTCCATTTATATTGTTATTTTGTCTTTATTGATTTAATTTGTATTTATTGAGCCTGTGAAACATGTATAGGATTCAAAATTCATGGGCATGATGGGGCATCTCTGTAATCTCAGCTCTCAGAACGGTGAGACAGGAAAATCACTGAGAGTTCAAGGCCAGTCTGAACTACATAATGAGACTCTATCTCAAAAAAAAAAAAAGAAAGAAGAATCAAAATTCAAAATTGTATAAGAAGGCATATTCTGCGACTTCTCATTCTTTTTTTGGTACCAGGAATTGAACTCATGACCTTGTTGTTTGCCAGGCAAGTGCTTGTGCCGCTCAGGTAAATCCCCGGCCTAGAAATCTCATTCTTATACCTATCCCTTGCACAATATCTCCGTTCCTGTAAAGATTAATTTCTACTAATTTTGATTTATCTTTTGTGTTTGTTTTTCTTTTTCTCTCTCTCTCTTTTTTTTTTTTTTTTTTGGTTTGAGACAATGACTTGCTTTGCAGTTCAGGCTGGCCTTGAACTCAGAGCAGTCCTGCTGCCAGTCTCCCGAGTGCTGAGATTACAGGTGTGTGCCACACGCGTGGTGCAAATATATATTTTTCTTATTATTGTCTTTTTTTTCTTCCTCTGAGCATGACCTTATTTAAATTCATTTTTTATGTGATACATTAAAAGCATAAAAACCATGCGTATCAGTGGGGTACTATGTGTTGTTCATTTTCCTTTTATTTTTGTATTCGAAGTAGAAAGCTAAATGTATTTCCTCTAAGGTTTTTTATTTTTCCCTGTAGTGCTGGTCATCAAACTCAGGGCCTCCTGCATGCTGGACATGTTTTCTATCACTGAGCTATGACTCTAGTGCATCTGCTTCAGACTTTATTTATGTATAAAAAACACAAGTTAAGTAGTCCTTATTTGAAATACTTGGGACCAGAAGTGTTTCAGACTACAGATGAGTTTTGGACTATTTGCTTTTACATAATGAGAAATCTTGGGGATAGGACTCAAATCTAAACATGAAATTCATTTATGTTGCATAGTCATCATATGCAGATACCCTAAAGGTAGTTTCACACAGGTTTTTTTTTTTTTTTTCTTTTTTCTTTTTGAGGCAGGGTCTCTCTATGCAGTTCAGACTGGCTTTGAGCTCACTTTGTAACCAGGCTGGTCTTGAACACGCGACGATCCTCCTACCTCAGCCTCCCGAGTGCTGGGATTACAGGCCTGAGCCACCACGCCCGGCTTTTAAGATTTCCTTTTAGCTATTGCTGTTGATTCTGGTCTCCTGTTTTCCCTACAGGTAGTTACTATCATGAATTTGGTGTAAAACTCCCTAGTTTATTAAAAACATAAATGAGCCAGGCACGGCGGGGTACAGGTGTAATCTTAGTACTCTGAAAGGCAGAAGCAGGGGAATTACAAATTAGAGTCCAGCCTGGGCAACTGAGTGACTTAGCCAGATCCTTTCTTAAAATGAAAAATAAGAAAAGGAGTAGGGATGTAGCTGAGTGCAATGGCCCTAAGTTTATTCCCCAGTAACACACATATGCATGCACAAATCAAAATCAGATAAATGAAGAGGCCTGGGATGTAGCTCTCTATAAAGGCCCTAGTTCAGTCCCCAATGCCACACACACACACACACACACACACACACACACACACACACACACACACACACACGGTGTGTTTGTATGTGTCACAAGTAATATGTAGCATTACTTTTATAGTCCTAGATTGTCATATATGGTATATATGTCATATAATTCTGCATTATGCCTTTATTTTTGCAGTATCATGTTTTTGATAGCCACCTATGTTGCTGTATATTGATCTGATCCATATTTGAAATATCTGTATTTGTGATAAGCTATTAAGTAAAGGCAAAAAATAAGAAGTGCAGGTTTTAAATTAATGTCACGTGTAGCTGGGGGCACATGAGACTTCAAGATTTTTTTTCCCACTAGAAAAAATTGTTATGAAAAATTAGAATTAGATATTAGTAATGTTTTGGGACAATTCTGTTTGTTCTTAGTTCCCATTTTTCTTTCTCTTTGGTAGCAACATATTTTCTAGAGGGTTCATTAATAATATAGAGACAGACTAAAAATAAATAAGGGGTTTGAGGATATAGCTTGGTGGTAGAACACGAGGCTCAATCTCCAGCACTAAAAGAAAAAAAATATAGAGTAGGAGGGGGCTGGGGACCCAGGACTGGCAGTGCGGTGTGGCTCAGTGGTGGAGGACTTGCTGGGCATGTGCACAACCCTGGGTTCAGTTTGAAGCAGCAGCTGTGCCACCACCACCACCCAAAAAAAAAAAAAAAAAAAAAACGAACATGGGAATGTCAGTGGTTATCATGTTTACCTTTTTGGGGCTGCCAGACCCCTGATTTCCAAAAAGGTAGTTACTGGTGTGCTTGAGGTATATTTATGTAGTTCTGTATAATTGGGGGCTGACACATCCATTGTCTCGGATGGGAACTGTCAGTAATGTGTGTCTTTAAAGCAGGATTTCCCTTTTTTATCTTGTGCATTCACGCGTATGTACGCAGGTCGTGCTGAGGATTAAATCC
Source organism: Hydrochoerus hydrochaeris (assembly GCA_004027455.1). NCBI lineage: Eukaryota > Metazoa > Chordata > Mammalia > Rodentia > Hydrochaeridae > Hydrochoerus > Hydrochoerus hydrochaeris. The sequence continues at coordinate 101,329 of PVLA01007462.1, read as the reverse complement.
AAGGCCTGTCTTATGGCAAGTACATGCTCTGTCACCAAGCTATGCCATAGTCCTACAGTGAGTTTTAAAGATATGTACAATATCTTTATTGAGTTTTGACAAACATATTTATGCAGCTAACAGCCCAGTCAGGACATTCCCATTATTCTAAAAAGTTTCTTTGTGCCCTTTCCAGTTTTCCTCCCAAGAGGCAACTGCTAGTTTCATTTTTTTGTCCCTATAGACTAGTTTTACCTGTGCAATTTCATATAAATGAAGTCATACAGATATATTCCTTTGTGTCATTTCCTTCACCCTGTTACAGGTTGAACCCAGGTGTCACTCATGCCAGGCGAACTGCCACTGGGCTACACCCCCAGCCCAGTGTACCACTGTAATGTCTGTTGCCTGCCTGCCTTCCTTTCTTCCTCTGTCTCTGTCTCTCTTATTCTCTCTCTCTTTCTCTTTCTGTCAAAGTAGGAAATACCTATTGGTGGGCAGAGGTACAACTACTGAGAGGCAGAAGGGGTCCCAAGTGGGTTGCCCTCTTTTGTTCCTCTTTTTCGCTTTGCTTTGTGATATCTATTGTATCAGCATGTCACTATTTGTTTATGCATTTTTGATATTTGAATTTTCAAGTTCTTTCTGTTATGAATGTCTGCAATGAATACTTTTGTACAAGTCTTTTGGTATCTTCCATTTCCTTCCTTTTGAGCAAAATACTTAGTAAATTTGCTGGATTAGAAGGTAGGTATGTATTTTACCTTAATGATAACAGTTATTGTCACTTAGTGTATACAGTTAAATACGTCAGTCCTTCAAAATAGCAGAGACTCATGAAACCCTTTGGTTGAGATGGTCGACTATAGGTTATTTTACCCTCATTGTATTTGGTATAGGGTTGGGGTAAATTTGTACCTCGGGTTTTGACTTCTAGGTAAAATTTGATACTGAATATGAGACCTATTTTTACTAGTGTTTTACTCTGTGGCTCTGTTTTTTCCTCCCTCTTTGCAATGGACTATTTTAGGAGAAATGGAGCTGTCACCCACATCAAGATTCAAAACACAGGTGACTACTACGACCTGTATGGAGGGGAGAAGTTTGCCACTTTGGCTGAGTTGGTCCAGTATTACATGGAACATCATGGGCAGCTGAAAGAGAAGAATGGAGATGTTATCGAGCTCAAATATCCACTGAACTGTGCAGATCCTACCTCTGAAAGGTCAGCAGCATCTTAGTGACCACAGAGTTTGCAGCTCTGTCAGGCCGTGTGTGTTATATGAGTATGTTGGGGATAAACCACGGGGTCTATAAGTGCTCCAAAGACTGTCATCTTTAATTAAAGTATGTTTACTGGGCATGGTAACAGATGCCTGTAACCCAGAACTCAGGACTGAGGCAGGAGGATTGCTGCAAGATCAAGGCCAGCCTGGGCTACCTAGTGAGTTCAAGGCTGGTACAAACTACATAGCAAGACCTTGTTTAAAAAAAAGAAAAAAGAATAAGATTAAAATTTTTCCACCCTTATAGCATTTAGTTTTACTGACAGTCATTCTGCAGGGGTCACATACTATTCCTGTGCATACCCAGTATATACAGTAATTTTAAGATTTATTGAATTTCAGCAGATAATCTTTGGGAGTTATTAGAAGAATACAAATCTTATGGTGATGCTAAAGAAGCACGCTGGGCATGGTGGTGTCTGTGTAATCCCAGCCCTTGGGAGACTGAAGCAGGAATTGTGAGTTGAATACCAACACGGACTACACAGTGAATTCCTGTCTCAAAAAATGAAAAACCAAAACTACAGGCAATCAAACAAAATAAAAATAATAAACCAAAACACCAGCAATTCTCTGTGGTGGCTCCCAACCCGTTGTTTAGCAGTGCCACCAACAGATGTCAGTTTAAACCCAGAAATGGAAAAGTGGAGCACTCAGAGGGCTAGCTTCCTTACATTCACAAGCCTGTGAGCGTGACCTTGCTTACTGGCAGTTGTATTCTTGTTGCGATCTTTTCCTGAGTTCTGGAACTAAGCTGATGAAGGCTGGAGCTTGGTTTATTTGTATCGGTTGTGTTGGTTTTCTAATTCCCAGCCTCTTTTCTGACTCAGTACAAATCCTGTGTCTCTTCTAGAAATGTTTTTGCTTGCCAGGCAGATGCTGTGCTGCTGAGCTATATCCCTGGCCCAGTCCTGTGTCTCTTAATTAGCTTAGTATCTTCAGGTCATTCCAGCTTTATGTCATTGCTGTTATGTGCTCCTAATTTACTTCTTTAGCTACCACTGTGGATCCAAGCAAAAGGCTATGGGCAGACTCTGCAGTTTATTTCTACATTTCACTCTTCTGTTGTATGTGGATGAAAAATAACTTGGCCTGTTCCTTTAGGGGTTGAGCCGTTGGTGTGACCTGTTATGATAGCTTTGCTTCCTTATAACCAGCTCGAGGGAGAGAGCCATGTCATTCATGTGACCATGTTAAGGTGTTTTCCACGATAATTTAGAGCAGTGCTGTTTAAAATTCTGTCCTTATGCCTGTAATCCCAGCACTTGGGAGGCTGAGGCAGGAAGATCATTGTGTTCGAGTTGAAGACCAGCCTGTGCTACACAGTGAGTTCAAGGCCTGCCTGAATTGGCCCTGTCTCCAAAGAAAATCTATCCTTGAATGACCTTGGAAAGCCTCCTGGGTTCCATTCAGACTTTTGTGTGTTGCTATCTTTTATCTCTGGTTGTGGGGCATAGGAATTTCTAGCCCATCCAAGACTTGGCCCCTCCAAGTCTTATGTGCGTTACACTTGGAGGAGATAGCCCAATATACTGTCTAAAGACATCAGTAGCACGTTTGGAGGCCTTTGAAGTATGGGTTGGAAATATGGAAAAATTTAGAGTGCTCAAATTAATTTATAATGATCTTTTTTGTCACAAAAGCATAAACATTAAATTTACCATTTTAACCATTTTGAAGTGTAAAGTTCAGTAACATCGTGGACATTCACATTGTTGTGAAGCAGATCTTCAGACTTTCCCCCCTATTATCTTTTATTTTGTTTTCTATATTTTGAGTTTCTCATATAAGAGAAGCCATGTGATTATTTAAGCTTGTAGTGTCTGATTTATTCCACTTTATGGTCTCAAGATGCATCCATTTTCGTCCATTTGGATAAACCAATGACTCAGGTTTATCCTTTATGGCAGAGGTGTGCTCCATGGTATATAAATACCACATTTTTATCAATTATGTGTTGATAGACATGTAGGCTGCTTCCAAAGTTTAGCTGCTGTGAATTTATATGGATATGCATGTATCACTGTGACATGAAGTCTTTTAACTCTTGTGGGGAGATACCTAGACGGAGAATAGGTGGGTCAAATGGACTTTTTGTTTTTAGTTTTTTGAGTACTTTTGTACAGATTTCCATAATGATTGTACTAGTTTACCTTCCCACCAACAATGAAAAAAGGTTTCTTTTATTCCACCAGCATTTGTTATCTGATTTTTTTTTTTTTTTTTTTTTTGTCTTTTTGAGACAGGGTCTCACTGTGCAGTTCAGGCTGGCCTCTTGGGCACTTTGTAGCCCATGGTGTTCTGGTGTTGAACTTGCAACAATCCTCCTGCCTCAGCCTCCCTGGTGCTGGGATACAGCAGTGCACCACTATTCCCAGCTATTCATTTCTTGATGATAACCATCTTTCTGGAGTAAGATGGAATCTCTATTCTTTTAGTTTGCATTTCTCTAATGGACAGCGATGTTAAACTTTTTTTCATGTATTTATTGGTCATCTGTACTTCTGAGAAGTATCTTTTCATTTCAGTTGCCCTTTTATTGGGTCTTTTATTTTAGGGAGTCTTAATTTTTTTGGTTTTCTTTATATATTCTAGATATTAGCCCTGTGTTCCAGGAATAGCTGGCAATTTTTTTTTTCCACTTTGTAGTTGTCTCTTCACTCTGTTGGTTGTTTCCTTTGCTGTGCAGAAGCTTTTTAATTTTTATTTTTTTAATTTTTAAATTTTTTTTTTTCTTTCTTTTGCTGCACATGGGACAGAACTCATGACCTCACGTTTAGCAGGTTGGGCCCTTATCCAACTAAGCTAAACCCCAGAGCACTTTTTAATTTTTTAAATTAAGCTTATTGGTACATAATGATCACACTCATTATAGAGAATTTGTATCTGTACATGATAAAACTTGATTCCTTTTTCTCATTCCTCCATCATCCCTTCAACCCCCTTCACCCTTATTTACAAAAGCTTTGTTTCATTTTTCCTTCTTCTCTCATCATTATTTTTGTTTTCTCTTCCTTCCTTTCCCCCTCCCCTCTTCCTAGTTCCCCTTCCCATTTGAACATTTTCTTTTTATTTTACAATATGTTTTGTACATTTTGGTCCTCATTTTATACTTTCAGTTTCTCATTCTGAAACAGTGCAGTATTTACACATTTGTCCAATTAATTATACTTAAGAGTGTGTCTGTAAGTACATCCATTTAGAAGCTTTTTAATTTGAAATCCCATTTGTTGATTTTTAGGGTTATCTCTTCCAGTTGGGGTTCTGTTCAGAAAGTCCTTGCCTATGCCTATGTCTTTAAGAGTTTTGCTTAGTTATTTTCTGGCACATTCAGTCTTTCTTTCTTTCTTTCTTTATTTATTTATTTATTTATTTATTTATTTATTTATTTATTTTTTGTGCCAGGGATTGAACTCAACCTCGCGTTTGCCAAGCAGGCACTTACGCCGCTGAGCTAAATTCCTGGCCCTCAGTGTGTCTATTTTAACATGTCCATTTGATCCATTTTGATTTTATTTTAGTACATGGTACAATATATAGGTCTTTGAATTTTTGGCATTAGATAGCCAGCTTTTCTAGCACCGTTTGTTAAAGAGGCTGTCTTTCCTGCAGCGTAAGGTTTTGGCCCCTTTATCAAAGATCAGGTAGCTGAATGTACTTTGAATTGTTCCTGTATTCTCTATTCTGTTCCATTTATACAGGTGTTTTTTTTTCCCACACCGTGCTGTTTTTATGTTATTTATTTATTTATTTGAGATGGGATCTGGCCTCCAACTCGTGACCCTCCTGCGTTAGCCCCCTGAGTGCTGGGATTACAGGCATATGTTCTACAACATCCAGCCAGTGTTTTCATCACCGTTGCTTTGTAGTGTAATTTGAAGTCTGGAATTGTGATTCTTCCTGCCTTGCTTTTGTTTCCCAGGACTGCTTTAACTAGGCCTCTTCTGGTTCTATCTGAATTTTAGGGTTGTTTTCTCTAGTTCTGTGAGGACGGCTGTTGGTATTTGCATTGAGATTGCATTCAGTCTGTGTATCAGTTTTGAAGGTGCAGCCGTTTCAACTATATTGCTTCTGCATCTCCAGGAACGGGCTATCTTTCTGTTTTCCCATGTCCTCGTCCAGTCTCCTTTTTCAGAGTACTGTGGTTTTCATTGTAGAGGTCTTTCACTTCCTTGCTTAGGTATTCTTAGGTATTTAATTTTACTTGAAGCTATTGTCAAAGATTCTGCTTCCCTCATTTCTTTCTTGGTGAGTTTATTGGCTTACAGGAACACTACTGATTTTTGAGTGTTGACTTTGTATCCTGCTATGCTACTGAATTTGGTTATTCTAAGAGTCTTTTTTTGGGTCTTCAATGTGGAGGGTCATGTCATCTGCAAATAATGATAATTCGACTTCTTCCTTTTCTGTACCATATCCCTTTTATTATTTTTTCCTTTTGCCTAATTACCCTAGCTAATGTTTTGAGAACTGTATTGAACAGTACTGGTGCCAGGTTTGGTGGCGCACGCCTGTAATCCCAGTAGTGATAAGCTGAGGTAGGAGGAGCTCGGAAAGTTCAAGACCAGACTAGGCTACCTAGCAAGTTCAAGGCCAGCCTGAACTACAAACTGGGAGCTTGTCTCAAACACACCCCCCTACCTCCACCCCCATCCCCTGCAAAAAAGCAAACAGTACTGGTGAATAGTGGACATCTTTGTCTTGTTCCTGATTTTAAAGAAAAACCTTTTAGCTTCTCCCCATTTAATATGATGTTGGGAGCATTGGTTTGTCATGAATGGCTGGCTTGCCTTTCCTTCTTTCTTCAGTTCCTTCCTTTCCTTGTCTTTCCTTCTTTTCTTCCTTCTTTACTTGAGACACAGTCTTATTACACAGTTTAGGCTGGCTTTGAACTCATTATGTAGCCCAGGCTAGCCTGTTTCAGTTTCTTGAGTGCTGGGAATCCAGGTATACGTGGCTGTGATGAAATCATGGATTCTGTCAGAGCTTTTTGTGTCAGTTGAGATGATCATGTGATTATTGTCTTTGCTTCTATTTATGTGGTCTGTTAGATTTATTGATTTGTGTGTGTTGAATCATCCCTGATGAATAAGGCTTGGTCATGATGTATGATCTTTTTGAAGATGTATCCTGTTTTTACTACTTCCTCAGTTTTACTGCGTGATGTTGGGTTATTCAGGGTTTTGGGGTCTTTTGATGTCAGATATCTTAATGAGGTTTTTTTGGGTACTGGGGTTCAAACTCACCACCTTGCGCTTGCCAGGCAGGCGCTTGTGCTGCCGAGCTATATTCCCAGCCCTTTTGTTGAGGACTTTTGCACTGACATTCATTAACATGTTGCTGCCAGCTTAAACCACCCATAGTACATGCATGACTATCTCATCAGGTGGCTCAACCCACTGGTGGTTAGCAGTTTAACAATAGATGATGAAAGCTAGCAACATAACATGTAATCCCAACACTGGGGAAGCTGGAGCAGGAGGATCATTGTGAGTTTGAGGCCAGCCTTGGCTACATAGATAGTTCAAGACTTACCTGAACCACATAATGAGACCCCGTCCTCAAAAGGCAAAGCAAAACAAAACATCAGATGATGAAGTTAAAATCCAGTTGCCTTAGCAGCAAGACACAAAGTATGGCCTGTTTTGAACATATTAAAGAGATTGACCTTTAGTTCTCTTTTTTGGTTGGGTCCTTTTCTGGTTTTAGAATCAGGGTAACTTCCAGGAATGACTTTGGGAGTATTACTCCCCTTTCAGTTTCATTAGAGTTGGGGAGTATCAATGTTAGATCTTCCTAAAGTTCTGGTACAATTTGGGATTGAATCCACTGGGACTTGGACTTGTCTTGGTTGCTAGTTTTTTTTTTTTTTTTAATTATTTTTACTACTTCTTCAGTCTTACTGCCTGATGTTGGGTTATTCAGGGTTTTGGGATCTTCTGATGTCAGCTTTGTAGTTTATATATACCTAGCAATCTATCTGTTTCTTTTGAATTCTCCATTTTATTAAGAATACAGATTCTCATTGTAGTTTGTTGTAGTTTTTTGCCTTTTTCATTTCTAATCGTGTTGATTTGGGTCTTTCCTTATTTCATTAAGATTGGCTAAGTTTGTCTGTTTTATTTATTTTTTCAGAGAACTAGCTCTTTGATTCATTGATTCTCAATTTCATTAATATCTGCTCTTTATAATTTCCTTCCTTGTACTAGCTTTGGATTTGGATTGTTCCTGTTTTTGTAGGACCTTGAGGAGCTGCTTCACTGGGTTGTTTACTTGGGCTTGCTTTGTATTTCCGATGCAGTTATTCACAACTAGAAACTTTCCTCAAAGGACGGCTTTCATTGAGTCCTGTAGGTTCCAGTGTGTCATACTGGTGTTATCGTTGGATTCTAGGAACTAATTTCTTCATTGATGTGTGTGTTTGTGTGTGTGTGTGTGTGTGTGTGTGTGAGACCTAGTGATTATTCAAGAGGTATTGTTTAATTTCCATGGATTTGTATAATTTCTGTGATTTCTTTTGCCCTGTGATCTGAATACATGCATGGGATAATTTTGATTCTTTTGCATATACCTAAGCATTCTTTATGAGATAGCATGTGGTCTTTTGGAGAAAGCTCCATGTGCTCCAAGAAGACTATATATTCTGTTGTTGTGTGGAACACTATAGATATTTATTAAGTTCATTTGTTTGAAAGTTTGGTCCAACTTTGATTATCTCTGATATTTTAAATTTTTAAAAAATCTAATTCAATGTGCAGTACTCCAAAAAATAATTATGATCGTTCTTAGCATCCTTGTCATTTTTTCTACTTGTGTGAGATGCTGATTCTGTTGATGGCTCATCAGTCTGTTCCTGGGAGGACTGTGTCTGCTTTTACATTGTGTTCGAGAGACTGACTGTATATAATAGTTTAGTGAGAGGATATTGTGAATCCATGGCTGAACTTAATTCATTTCCATTTTAAAACATTTTAGGTGGTTTCATGGTCACCTCTCTGGGAAAGAAGCAGAGAAATTACTAACTGAGAAGGGAAAACATGGTAGCTTTCTTGTCCGAGAGAGCCAGAGCCACCCTGGAGATTTTGTTCTCTCTGTCCGCACTGGTGATGACAAAGGGGAGAGCAATGACGGCAAATCGAAAGTGACCCACGTCATGATCCGCTGCCAGGTAAAGCCCCAGGCCCCAGGCAATGTTTCCGGATGTTACTTCTGCAAGAAAAGACAGATACCATTACATCCAAAATCTGATTTTCTTTGTTCATGTAGCACAGACCTTTCACCCTGTTAGCATGTTGTTTATTGGGATTGTTTTGTTATTTCAAAACTCGTGTTTTATGTCTGGTCTCTGCTGTCAGATTAACTTGTGCTTCAGCCCTGCCCTGGAGTGTTTATTCTGTTTCTTGGGACAACTGCTAGAGTTACCTCCAGGTCTCTATTTCTACAGAGCAGCCTCAGCTTGTCCTTAGGATTGTCATAGTCTAGCCTGGCACTGTACACCTGGCTCTTGGTGTCTGGGTGCCGCACCTGTGCATTTGCCTACGGGGAATAAAAAGTGTTTGGGAAAAGCAGTTGTTTCTATACTGAACATTTACAGACTTGTCGTTTTGGTCATTGTTTCCTACACAATGCAGGATGACAACTCTTTCTGTAACATTTGCATTGTATTATGCCAGCCTCTGTGTGTGAGCTACTTACTGTGTCAACTAGACATGATTAAAGTGTACAGAAAGGCATATGTAGGTTATGTGCAAATACTGTGCCATTTCATTTTATCTTAATCCCCTCTTTTGGTGCTGAACACAGGGCCTTGTACTTTCTGAGCACAAGCTCTAAACCCCAATACCCGCTTTTTGTTTTGCTTTGAGTCTCTGTCCTTCACTTCCTCCCCTATGTACTACTGTAACTATTTGATCTATTTTTAGGGAAGAGTCAGTCTTTTAGAGTTTCAAGTGGAAAAAGTTGTTTTAGTGTTTTTTCCAGCTAGGCCAATGATGTAGCCATGGGTAGTTGCCTTTTTTTTTCTTTTCCTGAAGTGGAAACACTTGAGATTACTCTGTTAGTGAGTTTCCAGTGTGTAAGGCGTGTAAGGCATTGTTATTAACATAGTCGTCATGCTGTAGGTGAGGTCTCGGGAACTGTTCAGCATGCTGAGAATTTGTACCTTTTGACTCATGTCTTTCCCTTTCCCCACTGCCAAGTCCCTGATAACTCTGTTACTGTTTGATTTTTTTTTCTTTCCACATTTCATATAAAAGTAAGATCACGTAATATTTGTCTTTCTGTGGCTGTCTTATCCTTTAGGCTCACCCAGGTTGCAGATGATAGCATTTGCCCTCCTTTTTCTCTTTAAACTAGTATTTTGTTGTGATGGTACCATGTTCCCTTCTGTTACGTATAGAACGTTGCTTCCCATGTTATTATTCCTCTGTACACAGACACAGGTTGTTTCTATGTACTGGATACTGTGACTAACATGGCAGTGACCGTAGAACCGGCGATTAATGTAAATGTAATAACCATCATCTTTTTATCTTGGAAGGAACTGAAATATGATGTTGGTGGTGGAGAGCGGTTTGATTCCTTGACAGATCTGGTGGAGCATTACAAGAAGAACCCTATGGTGGAGACACTGGGCACTGTACTCCAACTCAAGCAGGTGAGCATGTTGGAAAACTAAAAGCTCCTCAGAATGTTTAAGATGCTGGGCTGGGGATTTAGCTCAGTGGCATAAGTGCCTGCCTGGCAAGTGCAAAGTAGTGAGTTTGATCCTCGGTACAAAAAAAAAAAAAGCTAAGTTTTTCTGGTTGTGTGTGTGTGTGTGTGTGTGTGTGTGTGTGTGTGTGTGTGTGTGACAGGGTCTTGCTGTGTACTTTGGCTGGCTTTGAATTCACTGTGTAGCCCAGGCTGGCCTTGAACTCATAGCAGTCCTGTTTCAGCCTCCTGAGTGCTGGGATTTCAGACATGTGCCATCACACCTGGCATTCCTCCTGTGATATCTAGAAACAAGTTCCAAATGTTGTATCAGATCCATGTGTATCTGTAAAAGTCCTTGAAGAACTCGTTTTTTGTACTTTTTTGTTGGTGCTGGGGATCAAACCAAAGGCCTCATGCATGTTACACATGTGATGTACCACTGAAGTACTTCCCCAGCCTGCTTACAGAATTTTTTTTTGTTTTTGTTTTTGTTTTTTGTTTCTTTGTTTTTGTTTTTGTTACCGGTGATTGAACTCACCATCTCGCACTTGCTAGGCAGGCGCTTGTGCCATTGAGCTAAGTCCCCAACCCCGTTTGTTGTTGTTTTGTTTTTGAGACAATTCTCACTATAAAGTCCCAGCTGGCCTTGAACTTACAGTCCTTCCAGCTTCAGCCTCACGGGTACTGTGATTACAGCACTGGCTCCTGACTCTCCTTACAGAGAATTTAAAAGAGAATTTTCACTATAGGTCCATCTCTGGTTAGCTACCTTTAGTAGTTCACATTTACTCACTGTTGAGTTATTTCAGGGTGCACCCTTTTGGCACCTGCAGTTTCATTTCTAAATCATGTTGTGTCTATTTATAAGGAAAAGTAGGTGAAATTATATTAGCGAGGAAAGTAAGTGTGAAGTCCGAAGAAAGATACATAGTGTTTCCCAACAGAACAGAGAAGAAAATGCAATGCCCACTGCGTGTGAGAGCTTCTACTGTGCGTCACTGTGTCCTCTGAACTTCCTGCCTTTGCCTTTGTGGACACAGACATGAAGGTCTTCCTTCCCTCTGCTAACACCGCTCTAAAAAGCATTTTTTTCCTTTCCCACCACCTGCTGCTCTTGGGCAGCCCCTCAACACAACTCGTATCAATGCGGCTGAAATCGAAAGCCGGGTTCGAGAATTGAGCAAATTGGCCGAGACCACGGATAAAGTCAAACAAGGCTTCTGGGAAGAATTTGAGGTAAGTTACAAAGAAATTGTTTGTGCATGAGGTGTGAAATCTGTTTTTAATGGCAGAAACGTTGGCCTTAGGTTTGGACTTGGATCTGAAACCCTGACATCCTTCTTAGTCTGGCCATTGATTGAGGAGGAGCGCGCTGCCACAGGGGCGGCTTTGAAACAGAGGAGCTTTGTGTTCTCAGGCGGGGAGTTGGCAGCAAGCGCTGACCGGACGAGCCAGCAGCTCCATTTGGCTCTTTTTGGTTTGAACCACTGGCAGAACCCCAGGAAACCGAAAAGACCCTGTTCCTCTGGGAGATTTCCCAGCATTCACTGGGTCTTCAGAAAGACTCCATAGCCTTCTAAGTCCTGTTTGCTTCCATTTGGTGGCTCAGATGGACAGCTTTGGGAACTTCGGCAGACTGATTCTGCTCCTGACACACTCCATGGGTAGGAGAGTGTCCCTGATGAAAATGACCCATGTCCTGTTGGATTCCTTCTGTGTCGCTTACCCATCTGCAGCCTCTTTCTAGTTAAGAGAGGGGAAACAGTGATGAAAAGCTTGAGTGTAACAGCAGTGATACCCAGGAATTGAAATTTTTATTTGGCTTTTTCAGTGTGGGGAAGGAACCCAGCATGACATGCACACTAATAACTACGTGCTCTGCCACTGAGCTACACCCCTCAGCCTTGGAAGTTTTTGAGTTATTTTTTAAGTTTTAAAAATTATTTTGGTTTTTTCGAGATAGTGTCTGGCTGTGTAGTCAAGCTGGCCTTGAGCTCATAGTGATCCTCCTGCCTCAGCCTCCAAAGTGCTGGGATTACAGGTGTGCACCACCACGTCTGGCCTCCCAGTTTTTTTAATCCTTCAGAGATGTGTAGTCAGCTTGCTACTATGTCTTCTGCTCCTCCATAATGGTCCCTGGTGTGGTCATACACTCTCTGGACTTCAGCTTAGCCTATTTGTTTCATTTTACATTTAAATGTTAGAAATTTCTTTTATGTTTTATTTATGTTTTATTTATAATTATGTAAAATACTGAGTTTGATTCTTCAAGTCAAGTCTGAAAAACAAAATATATTCAAAGAAGTTTGCCTTCTGTTGTCCCTCCTGTATGCTAGCTACAGTTTAAAATGTTACGATTTTTCATTACATTTTCAAAATGTAGGCAAGTAGACACATATTTCTCTCCCCCACCTTCTACTTTTTCTGAGGTAAACAGCAGTGTTACTTGACAGACCTTTTCCTGGCTTTGCTTTTTGTCCACACCTGGCACGATGCTCCGCAGTGATGTGCAGAGACAGCTTTCCTTACTGCTCTCACTGAATAGTACTCCACTGTACAGTGGCACCATGGGTCATGCAACTTACTGATAAGCACTCAGGTGGTCTCCAGAGGTACTGCAGAGAGGGTTACCATGCATAACCTTGTGCCCGCATCCTTCCTGGTTTTGCCAACCACTTTTTTTTTTTTTTTTTGCTTTTTGAGACAGATCTTACTATGTAGTTCAAGCTAGTCTTGTACTTGAGACAATTCTCCTGCCTCAGCCTCCCAAGTGCTGGGATTACAGGCACATACCACCACACCTGGCTTGTTGACCACTTTTAATAACAATATCTTTTATGTTGACTGTTAAAATAATGATGGTTATTACTCTTTTTATTATGTACATGATTTTGGTTGGCATATATAACATCTGAAACATACTATTTTTAATGTTTTTGCTAACTATAAGGAATATAGAGCTATTTTGTAACTGAGACCTTTTATTTCCCCCAGTAGTGATAAGCAAACGTGGCTTCATACTGAACTGCATCCTCAGTGTTTTGAAAAATTTTTTGAGGGGCTGGGGATTTAGCTCAGCGGCATAAGTGCCTGCCTTGTAAGTGCACGGTCATGAGTTTGATCCCCGGTACCCCCCCCAAAAAAAAAGTTATAGGGGGGCTGGGGATTTAGCTCAGTGGTATAAGTGCCTGCCTTGGAAGCACGTGGTTGTGAGTTCGATCCCTGGTACCGATTTAAAAAAAAAAAATTTTTTTTTTTTTTTTGGAGACAAGGTCTCACTAAGTTGCTAAGTTGCACGGGCTGGGTTCAAACTTGAGATCTTTCTGGTTCAGCCTGCCAGAGTACTGGGATTATAGGCACATGCCATCACACCCAGCTTCATATTTTTAAATTTAAAAAGTTTTTATTTTTATCAGTACATGCTTGAAGTTCATAATGATTACATTCATCATAGACTGATTTTTTTATACTTCATTTAAAAAACAACAACAGGACTGGTGCTGTATGTAGCTCAGAAGTAGAGCACTAGCCATGGCCCAGTGTATGCAAGGCTCTGGGTTCCACCCTCAGTAGTGCAAAAAAAGAAAATACAGATATGTATCTCGCTATGTATAGCTGAGCTGAATATGATAGTGCACACTGTAGTCCAGCTATTCAGGAGCCTGAGGCAGGAAGATTGCTTGAGCTCAGGAGTTTGAGGCTGGCTTGGGCAACATAGAAAGACCCTGTTCCAATTAAGCAAACAGACAGAAAACCAAAGTTAACAGTTGTATGAAGACTTCCTTTAAAGTGACGATAAAGTAATAAAAATTCGAACACTGAGGTGATTACTTTTTAAAAATTGTAGTATTTTTATTATATTTCATTACATATTTATCTTCTTGCCATACTTGGGATTGATTGTAGTGGAGCACCTACATCCCCAGCCCTCTGTAATTTTTTTGAGACAGGGTCTCACTAAGTTGCTAAGTTACTCATGCTAGTCTTAAAGTTTTGATTCTGCTGCCTCAGCCTCCTGAGTAGCTGGGATTTCAGGTGTGGGCCACCATGCCTGGCACAAAATTAATAGCATTTTTAAAAATAAAAAAAAATATGTAGGAAAATTTTAAAAATTACACAGTGCCTGATACAGTGATGGATTCTTTTTTTAATTTTTTTTTTATTTAGAGAAAAAAAATGAAACAAAGAGGATAGAAATAATACAAAATTAACAAAGCAAAACAAAAACAAAAACAAAAACCAGTAAGAAATCACTGGTTGACAATTACATATTTTCCTCCTAGAAGTAGCTGTTCAAGTTACAAAAGTATACAAAGTAGACATTTAAACAGTGAGACTGCAATCAGCTCTTCATCTATCCAACAAAAACTTAGTATTATGGTCATCAATCCTACACACTCAAACATACATGCAGTTATATCCTTTAGAATACTTTCCTCTTTTTTTTACAATAACTATAATCAATTCTTGTAAACTGTTTAAAAGTTCTACACATGTATAAATCTCTACACGCATACCTAGCCTTTCTGTATTAGAGGGAAAAACAAACCAAAACAAGTCAACAATACAAATTCCTAGAGAAACATGAAATGAGGACATATAAAACCACAATACTAGGTGATCTGCAGTTGTCACCATGATGTCTCCTGTTATTTTCAATAAAATTGTCTATATCGTCAGGCATAGTATAATTATACTTAGCAGTACATAGCACTATTAATAAAAACCGAACATTGGAGACATTATGGGACTTCAAAGGCAGTTAATAATCAAACAAGAATGAGTATCCTATTGAATCCTGCCATCCCCAGAGTAGTTGCCCCTACTCCCAGATTTGACACCCTCAAGCATACCAGATTCGAATAAAATCAGTCAAGATAAAACAGCAATATAGCCAATCTTCTCTGCCTCATCTCTGCTATGCTATTTTTCTGTCATTGTTTACTTTTCTCCTTCATTCCACTATCTGCCCCGTCATTGAGGACTTTCTGCCATTGTTCCCGGAATCCTAGTGATTTTCTTCTCTATCTAGAATGTCCTTCAGTATTCTTTGTAGGGTTGGATTGGTGGTCACAAACTCCTCCAGTTTCTCTTTGTTGTGGAAATATCTTGTCTCTCCATTAATTTTGAGAGACAGTTTTGCAGGGTACATCAATCTGGGTTGGAGGTTATTTTCTTTCACAGCTTGGAATATTTCACTCCAAGCTCTTCTTGATTTGATAGTTTGCATTGAGAAGTCCACTGTGATTTTGATGAGTTTTCCTTTATAGGTAATCTGTTTCTTTTCTCTGACTGCTTTTAATATTCTGTCCTTGTGATGGATTTCTGGGATCCTGACTATTATATGTCTGGGTGTAGATCTGTTTTGGTTTGTAGCTGGCTGGAGTTCTGTATGCCTCATATATCTGAACGTCACTTTCTATGCTTGGGAAGTTTTCCTTAATTATTTCTGTGAATAGCCTTTTTATTTCATTTGTATTTGTCCCTGCTTCTTCGTTCACATTTTTTATTAAATTATAAATCCTCTAGCTTTTGTATCATTATTTCCTGGTTTTGTTATTTTCAAGAGATCCTTCCTTTCGCGATCGTACATTGCAAACCTATCTTCAAGTTTTAAAAGTCTGTTTTTAGGGGTTTTTTTAAGAAGTTTTGCCAGCTTTCAATGGAGTTTTTAATTTCCTGATATTCTCTTTGGATCTGTTTCATGTATTGCTTATATTCTTCATCAAGGCTTCTCTCCTTTCTCTGGCTTCCTCCATTCTTCCATTTGTGTCTTCTTGAGGAGTACCCAGTGTTTTTTTTTATTAATCTTATATCTTGCTTCACCTGAGTTAGAATTTCAGATTTAAATTTGTCGATGTGGTCACAGAAGTATTTATTTCCAATGAGGCCGTGTCTGATACTGCATGTCTGCTGCCCTCAATCTCCTCTGTTTTCTCCCTTCCTGGGCTTATTTTCTCTGGGTCGGCAGCTGAAGGCCTTTTGCTGTTTCTCTGTCTTGTCATGCTTCTGGTTTCCCTCGGACAGGCGGACGGTGGGGGTGTCCGGATCTGTACGTCTGCCTTAAGTCCCTCTGCAGCTTACTGGCTAGGGCAGTTGCTGCCCTCGCTGTTGATCTGTGAGGTGCAGGCAGGGGCGGTGGTGTGGGCAGCCCCGCCCCTCTCAACCAGTGAGTGACTTCAGCACTTTAGACTGTGCCCTGCGGATGTCATAGGTTCGGGACAGCCTCGTCCCTGGCTATTGGGTCCCGATCAGGGGCTTGGCCCAACCCAAGCTGATCCCACGAATCCACTTTGGGCCAGGAGCAGCCGACTGAAGCTGCCTCAGCCATTGATTCAAACCTGACTTGCCCAAATCCAATATGTCTTCCTGCCGGTGCTCTCGCCCTGGGGAATCGAGTTCCCTGCACTCGCCAAAGTCCGTGCAGCACTGCTCTCCCTCTCCACTCCCCGTTGCAGTGCCTCCTCCTGCCAAGGGTCTGGAGCTCATCACCCCTGCTTTCGGCGGGGATGCAACCTCAGCTCGGTGCTGAGGCGCTGGACTCCCAAGAGCGCCCACACAGCTACCGGAGGCGTCCGCCCAGGCGTACTTTTTTTTTTTCTTTTCTTTTTCCTCAATTTCTTCCTGAGTCGCGAGAATCCCCCTCCTTTCATCCGGTCCTCTCCTTTCCTCTGGTCCTCTCCATGGTGTCAGATTCCAGCGTTTGAGTTGTGTTTCTCAGAGAGGCGCTCTATGGTGCTACGTCTCCGTCGGCCATTTTGGATCTCTCTCCCAGTGAGGGTTCATTGAGAAAAGTACTTAGGGAAGCAAGTTCAAAACCTCCCAAGGAGCTGTGGTTGTGGTTTTTTTTAAATAGGGTCTAGCTATGTAGTCCAGGTTAACCCTAAACTTGCAACCCTTCTCCTGCCTCAGCCTCCCAGGTGCTGGGATGATAGGTGTGTGTTGCCATACCCCGCAAGACAGTGGGGGATTTTTCATGATCCACTTGGTGGATTAAGATTTGACCTCACTTACCCTCCAGGCCATGGAAGAAGGTGGCAATTATAGATGCTGACCTGATGGTTTTGTTTTGTAACCTGTCATGTGCAGTCCTCCTGTTATACACCATTAACAACAGAAAAGGGAAAAACTGAATTGGCCTAGGGGGACATGGAAAGCAGTGAGCTCATGTCCATACATGGTCTCTGACGAGGTCACACTTTGGTGATAGAATCATCGCACACTAAATCAGGGTGTTAAGGTTTCATGGCCTGTGGAAACTGTATCTGAAGAGCTTTCTAGAGCTCTTCTGTACTGTTTCTTTAGTTCAGTCAGTTTTAAAAAATGGCCCTTAAAGGTTGGAGCTAGGGGAATAAGGCTTCGAACAGAACCAGACCATCTTAGAAAAAAACCAGATGCTTGGAAGCAGATACTCATTGTAATTTACATCCCCTGGCATGGAGTTTGGTCACAGCTGGAAGGTGCTGTGATGTCAGTGATTGCACCTTACCAGTTTCTGCGAAGGTGATAAATTTGGGATTACACCTTTCCTACCCCATGCTCTGGTAGTCTTTGGGGCAAACCCAAGCTCTAAATTTCCATGCCACTGGTACTTTAATTCTGGCCACCTATTTTTTTTTTTTTTTTTTTTGGTCTCTGTGCCAGCTCCTGGCTCTTTGTTCATTTTTGTGTGTCCTTTGAGGTATGTTTTCCCAGAAGGCATTTATAAATTACTTTTGCTTTGGACACTTCTTAAAATGTGAAACTCTTCATGCAGCTCTTCCGTTCTTTTGTCCTTTGTTGCAGAAATGAATTCAGGCTGGTGATTTCTTTCTAGGATATACTGTACAATCCAGACACTGAATTTGGTCTGAATTTTCTTACTGTTTGCCCGTTTGTGACTCTTGTCATCCCCTGCATCTCCTGTGTATCTCCACTTGTGAGTGTAAAGCGGTCACTGAGCCAGGCACATGCCTGTAATCGGGTCTGCTCGGGAGACTGAGGCAAGAGGATCACAAGGTGGAGGCCTGCCTGGGATATATGTAGCGAGCCCCTGTCTCTAAATATAATTTTTTAAAAAAGAAGGTGTTGCTCAATGCTTCATAGGTTTAATCCCCAGTATTAGAAAAAAAAAAGGTCGATGTCAGATTGGTTGAAACACAGTTTGATTCAGATGAGTGGCAGTGAGTAACAGAAGGCAGGTTACGGTTTATAAGCCTGCACTGTGCTTGCTGTCTGATTC
This sequence comes from Hydrochoerus hydrochaeris, assembly GCA_004027455.1. Lineage (NCBI taxonomy): Eukaryota > Metazoa > Chordata > Mammalia > Rodentia > Hydrochaeridae > Hydrochoerus > Hydrochoerus hydrochaeris. The sequence continues at coordinate 83,149 of PVLA01007462.1, read as the reverse complement.
TCGAACCAGCGCTGTGCACTAATACGTGGCTGCATTTACCCCGCATTTGCCCTGTGTACCTTCTCTTTCCTTTTGCGTCCTCTGGGCTGACTTGCCAGGGCGCCTTGTGGGCTGAGCCTGGGCACTGGCATCTGATTGCAGAGCCCACAGGAGCCAAGTCGCAGGCAGTGACCTTGCTGCTAATGTCATTGGACCTTGCGGTCTCCAGCCAGCCTGATCCTCCCATCCCTTGCTCACCATATACCTGCTTCATTCTCCTTTTCTGTCAGCAAATTCTTCTGCTTCTTGATTGACTTCACAACCTTACTTCATGTCCTTTTCAGATCTTGAAACTGACAACTTTGCACCAACATTTCAGAGATTCTCTGGCCCAGATGCCATTGGCCTGTGGTCCACAGAGTGTGCCAAGGACAGTTATGTCCAATACATAGGCCTACTCAGAGCACCCTGTTTGGGGGAAAATAGTTGTCAGAGACCCAGACTGCAGCAAGCTGGCAGACATACCTGAGAGATCCCCCAGGCACTGCAGACAGTGGCAGTGGCAGTGATTTATTTCTTCCTTCGTTTAGAACACAGACTCAGTCAGAGGTCTGGAGAACAGATCAGCCTCTTTCCTTCTGGACCTGATAGTCAGTTGGGAGAGACAGTGAATAAAGCAGCAGTGAACCATTCACTGAGACAGGCATAACTGTTATGGAAATAGTACGGTAGGGTAAGATAGAAATGGTGTGTGAAGGGGCACTACAGTTTTACCTAAGCTCTGACAGTGTGGATTGGAGCAGGGACCTCAGGAAGAACAGTGGTGTGAGGAACAAGTGCAAAGGCCCTGAGGTAGGTGTGTGCAGCCAGTCAGGCACTACAGCTGGCTGTGGAAATGGGAGCAGGGTGGTGTAAGGTGATGCAGGGCATTGTGGGCCTGTGGAAAGCCTTTGGCAGGCCTTTGGCTTTTACGGGGGGTGGGGAGATGGAAAGATGTGAAACATTTTGAGCGCGGAGTGGTGTGAGCACACAAAGGCAAGGTGGAGGTGGGGAGGCCAGGGCAATCGAGCTGAGGAGTGGAGCTGAGGGGCAGAGGTGGAGGTGGCTGGGTCGTGGAACTGCTTTGAAGGTAGAATCCGCAGCACCTGCAGGGAGGGTTGGAGGTGGCGTGGTGTGACGGCCGAGGCTGGGCTGGGGGAGCCTGGTTTGCTTGAGCAGCTGGTGGACGCAGCTGCCGTCCGCCTAGGTTAGAAGCCCAGAAAGAGCAGGTGCTGGGAGGCCCTCGGCTGTTCCACGTGTGCGCAGGCCAGGCTGCCCCTTCACGTCCCGTGGGAGGAGGACTGTGCAGAGGGTGCCCTGGGGCGCCCTCTTTCCTCTGCCCTCCTCCCCCGCCATATCTTCACTCGCAGGGAAGTGTCCTGTTTCCTGCCCTCCCGGCTTCATGCTTCCTGTTCCGTGTGCACGTGGCCACACACCCTTTCATTGGAACTGCTTACCATGCTTGGATTTCTTGAATGATTTGTGTGCGCTGTGGGCTGTTGGAATAGAAAGAGGTTCTACTTGGGAGAAACTGATAAGGTTCACATATAGAGGTATGTTTTCATCCTCCTCCTCTCTCTCTCTCTCTCTCTCTCTCTCTCTCTCTCTTTTTGTTTTGGTGGTAGTGGAGGTTGAATCCAGATTGAATCATACTAAACTATGTCCCCAGCCCTTTTTGATTTCTTTTGTTTTTGAGACAGTTGATAAGTAGCCCAAGCTGGGCTTAAACTTGCAATCTCCTGCATCAGCCTCCTAGAGGCTGCCCAGCTGGACCCTGCCCTTGTATGCCTGCCATGTGCAAATCATCTGGGAAAATACCCCACTCGTCAGGCCCCACGAGGACAGGTTTGGTTCACTGCTGCCCCAGAATGTATCAGGGAGCTGCCATAGGGTTGTTAGGGTTGCATCCAGTAAATATTTGTGGGCGGGTTGAAGCTGAGCTGTTTTCAGTAGTGAGAGGGTGTACTGGATGGAGACCCTTTGTGTACATTCAGGGGAGAACAGCTTTTGATGCTTATAAAGTCTGAGTGAATGCTCTAGGCTCTGCTTTGAGCTGTTCTGCTTTACTGTCACATGGCTTATTTTGCGGGGAGCCTGACTACAGTGGTGGGTGTGCATTGTGGTCTTTGAGGTTCCTCTACACCACAGGCCCAAGAAGCTCTGATGCAAGTTCATAGTGCTAAATTTGAGAAAGATTGTCATTTTTGAACCTTCTGTTTCTAATTTTAAAAAAAAATCACCACTAAAAAAAACAAAACAAGACCCAAAAAAAAAAAAAACCCCGAAACAAACCATCCTATGCAGCACCTTATTTCCTGGGGTTGTTTTGGTCCTGTGCCTTAAACTCACTTCCAGTAGTAGTCTCTTGCTCTGGCAGCCCAGCTCCTTCACATGTGGTCCGCAGCTTCTTCTCCCAGAGGTGCAGGTGGCTGAGCTCTTGGGATGACAGATGGTGGCCATGTGGATGTCCTGGATTCTACCTGCAGTGCCACTGGAGGAGCCAGAGAGAGGGCCTTCAACCCTCAGTCAGGTGTGATTTCTTTAGCCATTACCTCCTGCTCAGGGGAGCTATAAATCCTGCTTCAGGATGGTTAGGTTTTATGGAAACAAGGCTTTAACAGCGCCCCAGAGCCAAGTTCAGAATAATAATTCTTGCTGGTGATCTCTAGCGGAAACCTCCCCCTTGGTGACCAGGCCACACCATCACAAACCCCAGCCCCTAGCCAGGCTCCAGCGCCCTTCTCTACAGGGCTTCAGGATGCAGGCTGGCACTGTCACCAGAATCTTCCCTCTGGGTCTGACTCCCAGTTGATTAATAGAACTGTCACCTTCTTGAGTGACAGAGGTTTATGATGCAAGTTGAATGCTCATGGTGGAGAGATTCCTTCGCAGTGTGTATCTTTTGTTCCTGCCCCCTCCTGACCCTCCTAGGCTTGTTTGTCTCTGTAGGGTTGTTTTTATTTGCTGGGGCTGCTTGACATCTTTATAGATGGTTTAAGACCTGAAGGTCCCATAGCTGCTTAGCTTTTCCTCTTAGCCTTTGGGTGACTTGTTCTTGCCCCATTGAGTGGCCCTGGGCTGTATGCCCCATCTCTTTTCTGCTCTTCCTTTCTGCAGCCTTGCGACCTACTTTTTTCCCATGGACTAGTGACACTCTAGGTAGATACAAGTGCCATTCATTCATTCATCTATTCATAGTGCACCCTCTATCCCATTCCCAACCCATTTTTATTTTTTGGAGATAAAGTGGTAAATTGCCCAGGCTAGGCTTGAATTGTTGCTCCTCCTGCCTCACCCTCCCCTAGTGCTTGGATTATAGGTGTGTGCCACCATACCTGGCCACAAATAGCTTTCGTATTGGTAACTGCCTGCAGTCATTTGTATGTCTCCCTCTTGTACTGCTTTTGAAAACCTTGTCTGATGCTTCTGTCCCACAGCTTTTTTCCTTGGCTTCTCTGACCTGCAGCAACTCTGTCTTTCTGGTTTTGTTCCTTTCCCTCTAATGCCTGACTTGTCATCCAAGTCCACTGGCTCCTTGAGAAGTTTAAACTCACTGTTCTGAGGGAAACCCGACCATCTCATTCTCATCCTATTCCCATTACCCCAAAGTTAAAGTTGTTTTTTTTTTTTTTTTTTGTATCAGGGATTGAACCCACGACTTTGTGCTTACCAGGCAAGCACTTGAGCCCCTAGCTAAATTCCTGGCCAGAAGTTGCTTTTGAGCTCTGGTTTTACCTTTTGGATGACGTATTCCACATTTCTTCGTGGCTGTTGTGTGTCTCCATATTCAAGCACTCTCAGTAGGACCTGCAATTTCCTCCCTCAAGCGAAACAGAAAGGGGCTTGCTCTGTTGTCCTTGCTCGTCACACATTTATTCCCGTAGGCTGTGATCCTCAGTGTCCCTTGACGTGGTGTATTGTCCATCCCCCCCGCCCCCAGTCGTGCCATTTGCCAAGTCCTTTTAGTTTTTCTTTCCCAGTGTCTTTTTGGTCTTAGGGGAGGGAAGGAAACCGCATTGTGCTGCCTATGGGGCTTGGGAAGGCACATATTGCCTCCCCAGAGCTGGTTTTCTTCCCTTCCCTTCTCCTCCCCTCCCCTCCCCTCCCCTCCCCTCCCCTCACCATGTTGTTCAGCCCAGCCTTGAATTCACTGCATAGCCCAGGCTGGCTTCAAATGCATAATGTTCCTCCTGCCCCAGCCTCCTGAGTTCTGGGAATCCAGACATGTGCCACCGTACTTGGCTGATTTTATTTTGTTTTGTTTTTTGTCTTTTTGAGGCAAGGTCTCACTGTAATTCAGACTGGCCTTGAACTCACTTTGTAGTCTGGGGTGGCCTCAAACTTGCTGTGATCCTCCTGCCTCAGCCTCCTGAGTGCAGGGATTATAGGCATGCACCCCCCCCCCCAGCTAATTTTATCTTTGAGACAGTGTCTTGCTCTGTAGTCGAGACTGACAAGAGGGCTGTCTTGGATCTTTTTTCTTTTGCAGTGGTGGGATGGAACCCAGGGCCTTGTGTGCCAGGTGTGCGCTCTACTCAGACCACACCCCCAAGCTCACTTTGTATTCTTTGCTGCTGTTCTATGCTGTAGTGCTTGTCCTCCTCTGGGGACTATGCCTTTGACTGGGTTTTCTTCTGTGGTACTTGCTTGGGGGGAAGGATGCTCCTTAGCTTATGAAGGCCCTGGAAGGGACCGCATACTGTGTCAGTTCTGCCCCTTGTGGTGCCTCAGTAGTGCTTGTGGATTGGTCGGGACCTCTATGGTTGGTTGGGAACTTTGCTGGTGATGTCTCCAGTGACCCCATCGTTCCTGAGAGATGCTGTGGACTTGTTCAGGAGGAGCCACCACAGAGAGATGGTGACAGGCCCTGTAGTGTGGCCTCAGAAAGTGCTGGGGACGTGGAGCCATGATGAAGAGGGTAGCTGGGAAGGTAGAATACCCTTCCACTGAGAGGAGTGTGTCCAGCGCAACGGAAGGCTTGCTTTTGGAGCCAGCCTGGTGATTTCTGCTCACTTTTGAGTAGTTATTTGTAATTTGAAGCGTCAAAACCAGAGAAACTGTCTGATGACTTGTCTCAGCAATTGTCCTTCTGGAGGCCACAGCACCTTTGGGAACGGGGTGTTCTTAGCTCTTATGTTTTTATTTATTACTAATTTGTTTATAAGTACTTGCTTTTATTATGGAAAATTTCATACACACTCAATAAATAGAGAAAACAGTATAATGAACTATGTTCTCCCAACACCTGCCCTTAACATTTACTAGCTTTTTTTTGAGTCAAGGTCTTGCTATGTAGTTCGGGCTGACCTTGAACTCACTATGTAGCTAGGCTGACCTTGAACTAGTGGCGATCCTCCTGTATCAGCCTCCTGCCTCAGCTTCCTGAGCATTGGGATTACAGGCATGTGCCATCATGCCCAGCACCAGCGTTTTGTTAGATCTTGTTTCCTCCCTCTCCATCCCCTCCTCCTCCTCGTTCAGTATATATATCCTGTAGCTTATCTTTCTCCCTACTAGGGATTGAACCTTAGGTCTTGCACGTACTAGGCAAGCACTCTGCCGTTGAGCTACATTTCCATTAAATTTAAATTTTTAAATTTAAAAAAATTTAAAAAATTTTTTGTTTTGAGACAGGGTCTTAGTAAATTATTCAGGCTTGGTTTGATCTGTAATCTCCCAAGTAGCTGAGATTACAGACCTATGCCACTGTGCTGGAGCTTTAAGAGTAGAGCAGCCCATCTGGGTGTGGTGGTGCATGTTTGTAATCCCAGCATTCTGCAAAGCTAAAGCAGGAAGATTGCAAGTTTAGGCCTTGCCTGGGCAACCTAGTGAGACCCTGACTGAAAAAATAAAAAGGGCTGGGGATGTAGCTCAATGAAAGACCCTGGGTTCATTCCACAATTACCCCACCCCCAACACACCTACAGAGTAGCCCAGTGGCCTGATCTAGCCTTAATGGTCTTTAGTATGTATGTATGTATGTATGTATGTTTCTTTTTTTGTGGTATTGGGGATGGTACCTGAAGCCTTGTGCATGCTAAGCAAGTGCTGTAACACTTGAGCTACATTTCCAGCCCAGTGGCATCATCACCCTGCCACACCCCTACTGATTTGGCACTGCTGCTCTGAGCAGTGCAGGCCTTTGGAGTACCCTCATGGTACCTAGAGACACCTGGCTCTGCAGGGTTGTTTGCTGCCTGCCTTCCTCCTTGATTCTTTTCCTCCAGGTTCATTCAGGAAATGCCAGGTCAACGGCTGGGTCTGGTGGTTTGTAATCAAAGGGCTTTGGAAGTTTGTGGGTCCGTTTTGCTTATCAGTAACAGGAGCTGCTACTTTTGTCATTAGATTGGTAGGGGTCCAGGGTGGGAAGTGAGGATGCCGAGTGACCTTGGACATACGGGATGGTTCCCTTCCACACTTGGTAGCACCGCTGCCCAGGTATAGAAGCACCACATGGGTCAGGGCTTTGGGTGAGTAGGTGGATGCAGTCTCTGGTTCCAGCTCTGCTGGGACTCTTGCAGTTAGGCAGCTGTAATTTGTGACAGGTCTTTTAGTAGGTTCATAATTTGGTGCAGATGCTTTGTTGTATTTCTTGAGAGAGAGAGGAATCTTGCAGCCTGGGTCCCAGCTTCACATTGTCCTTTTGCCACCTGTCTGAAGCTGGGTCATTAGCATCCCTGTGGAGGGCCAGAGGGGGTGGGGATAGGGAGTGGGGTGTGTGTGTGTGTAGACTCTGTGACTGGATCTGCTGGTGAGGAGGTTGTGAGGATGCACCCCGGCAGGATGCGTCCTCAAGGGCGGGGTATTGGACATGCTTCCAGCTCTTGGAGCCTTCAGCCTGGTGCAGGGAGGAAGTGCCCTTTAGTGATTGCAGCTGCCAACCACAGGCGTGGCCGGGGAGCCTCTGGGGGTGGAGTGTGGACAGTCACAGCTTCTGAGGGTTTTTGATTTGCAGTCTCACTCAGATAGACGGCTGCCTTCTGCTGTTTGAACAAAATGTGTTTAGGCAGTTCGGGCCCCAGGCGCTGGTGAGGATGGGCTGATGGCACTGAGGAAGGACCTGGGAGAGATGCACCATTAGCCATTATTGGTCCTCGATAGCTGCCAGCTGCTGGCACACAGTTAACTGTGCCTGGTGGTATGTGTGTGTGTGCCTTCTGAGGGAGTCTCTGGGGCCCAGCCTTCTGTCCTGACTGGGAACTGTTCAACCTCATGTCCACCTGAAAGAGACATTTGGGAACTTACTGCAGGATGAAGGAGCCCCTGGCAGGCCTCGTGGGTGGTCCAGCGCAAATGCCATGGGGAGCCAGGAGGACTCTGCCTTGGAACTTTAAATAGGGTGTGTGAGGTGATTCTTGGTAGCACCCCTTATAGTGGCTAAGGTGGTCTTGGTTTTGCCCTGGTGGGGTCTGGTAGGGTCTTGGAACATGCTCCTGCCATGGCAGCAGGTGGTGCTGGTTCTCCTGTATGCACAAGTCAGTCTTAGACAAAAGAGAAGCCAGTTTAAGAAGACCAGTGATGTGATAGGTGATGTGCAGAGATGGCAAAGTGTCTCGAAGGTGCTTTTGAAATCAGTACAACCTGGGAAATGCTGCTCTGGAATTTGCCTATGGTGATTTTAAGTGTGCGGCCCATAGTGCCCAGACCTCATCTGGCTGGTTTGGGTTTGTCCGCTGTGACCTCTCTCTTCCTCCCTGTTCTTCCCTCCCTCTCTTCAGTTGCTCATTCTGCAAATTCTCTGCCCACTGTGTGCTGGGCGCTGTGCCAGTTCCTCACATGGTGAGGTGGTCTCTAGCTCTCTAGTGAGAGCCAGGTCTTCTCACTTGTGTGTGGAGACCAGAGTTGATCTCAAAGGAGTAGAAAGTAGAATTGTACTTACCAGAGCCTGGGAAGAGCATGGGAGAGGAGGTGTCCGAGAGGGTGGCTCACAGGCACAGGGTGCAGGTGGGCGGGAGGAGCACATTCTGCTATCCCGTGATGCAGTAAAGCAGCTTACTATGCTTGACAGCAATCAGTTGGATGTTTTTAAGTAGCTAATAGGATTGGGGAGGGGGGGACAGGTCACTGACTGAACCCAGGACCTTCTGTATGCTAGGCAAGTGCTCCACCACCAAACTACATCCCCAGCCCTTTCTGTTTTGAGACAGGTTTCACATAAACCCAGGCTTCCCTTGAGCTTGTGATTCTCCTGCCTCAGCCTCCTGCACACCCAGGATCACAGGGGTGGCCCCTATGCCCAGTTTACTCCTGGATCTCTAACTAGCTTCCTGGTGATGCTGATGTCACTGGTCTACAGACCACATGCAGAGTAGCGAGGCCGTGTAGCTCATGTGACAATAACGGTTGAATAGCAGTGATTGCCTTCTGCTTGTGGGCTTTCTTGGACTTGATCTTGGCGAGGATGAGTGTAAGGCGATTCATCAGGAAGCAAAGTGACCCATTTTAGAAATGCTCTGGTCATGTGCCTTCCACACAGGATGCATCAGGAGGGCCAGAATGCTTTGGAGTTTGTCTCCGGTCGAGCTGCGTACTATTTCCACAGCCCTGGGTGGCATTTCACTTCCTCAGCTTGGTTGATTCTTAAGTGACAGATTCAGGTCAGTGTTTGAACTTCCTTCCGATACTCACCTTAGTGACCTGCAGAAGGTCAAGAGCCACGCTCCTCCCTCTTGCACCCACATTGCCTGGCGAGGCTGCTCCCAGTTCACAGAAAGGGGAAAGGCCAGCTCATGGAGGGCAGCTGGTGACTTTAATTATTGTGCGCCAGCTCATTCCGGATGTCTGAGTGCCGGTGTCGGTGTCAGAGTTCTGTGTGTGTCGTGTTTGATTTCTGTCCAGATTTTAACCAGCTGAACACTTTGGTGTTAAGAGTTTTGTGTCAGGGCTGAGTATTGTGTTTTGAAGCCAAGAGTCAAATATCAATTTAAAATCTCAACTTTTATACCTGTCTTTGAAATTCAGACAAATGAAACAGAAGTAGCACAAGGCCATGGTGTTGTGAAATACTGATTGCCTCCCCTGTGGAAGTCTTTAGGGGTGACCTTTTTGGCATTTTAAAGAAGAATAAGTTGTGGTTTTTTGTTGTTGTTGTTTTAGCCTGCTTTCACTTTCTTGATTTGCCCATTTGTTCTTTTTCCATTAAAAACCAGCCCTTAGGGACCAGGGTGTGGCTCGTTAGGGGCCCTGGGTTCCCAGCCCAGCCCTGCAAAAGCACACAGAGAAACCAGGCCTGTTGGAGGCCAGTGGCCCCTTGAAGAGGCTCTTCTTGTAGTTTGAAAGTGAAACCCACCCCTTGAGTGTGCCCCAGCCTGGCTTATCCCTCCTGTGGTCTGGTTCAGCCCATTGTCCTTCTCTACTTCTTTACTTGTCCTTCTTTACTTCCTCTGGTCTCCTTGCACCCTGCTGGGGCTGCCTGGTGGATTCTCTCTCCTTTCCTGGGTTGTATTTCCTACTTCTTTTCCTGCAGAGGTTTCTTGCCACTTGGCTTGGGACTCCTGAATGCACTGGTACTCCCGCCCTGCCCCTCTCCCCCTGGATCCCTTTTACACTGCCAGGTCCTGCTGGGGGTCCCTCGGGGCGTGGATTTCTGAGCAGACCTTTGCTGGCAGCCTGCGACACTGACTTGGAGTTTTGGCCTAAGAGGACTGAGACACTTTGCTGGCAGAGCTGTTTGCCCACTACCCAGTAGAAGCAGCACTGCCCCTGTCATCCTCCCCAGCCCTCTCCGAGAAGGGACCCATGGTCATAGATGCCGCAGGAGCGTGGGGCATGTGTATTATTCGTGACCATGACCCCAGTGCTCATTGGCATCCATTCCTGGTTACTTCGACTTTCTCTATCCACTGGAGAAAATTTAGGGGAAAAGACATAAGAAAAGAACTTCATAATCCCACTACCTTGAAAAAAAAAGGTCACCATTACTTTTTTGGCATGCTCTTCTGCCTTTACTTGGACCTGGGTGAATGCAGACCTGTGGCTGATTTTGCACTGTCGTGAAAGATGTTTGGCTCTTCCTTTCAGTGGGTTCAAACCGTCTCTCCCAGGCGGTAAACGTTTTCCTAGAGCACCTTCTTATACAGCCTCGGAGCACTCTTGAGTGTGGATGGCCAGTTGTTTTGTGTAGCAAGCCCTTTCCTTTCAAATGCATATGCGCACAGTGTTTTTGCCACTTGATGCAGTGTGCAGATGGGCATTCTCACAGCTTTCAATGGACATTTCCCGCAGTGGATTCCTTAAAGCATGCACAGAGCCAGGTGGCTGGCTTGCTTTTTTCTGTGTGTTTCTGGCACATGCTAATACTTACTTTTCTTCCTTTCTAGACGCTACAGCAACAGGAGTGCAAGCTTCTGTACAGCCGAAAAGAGGGCCAGAGGCAAGAAAATAAAAACAAAAATAGATACAAAAATATCCTGCCCTGTAAGTATCACGTCTTGCCTGTCTTTGTCACTGTGTCCTGGGGGCTGTGTGCATGTGTTAACAGATCCTTGACCTTAGTCTCTCAAATTCCCAGCAGTTTCCAAAGTACTGAGCCATGGTGGGGACTGATGACTTTATCACTGAGTCTCTGGGATCCTGATGACTGAGTGAAATTGCCACTGGAAGGACTTGTCTATGGTCATTTCCTTCTGTTAAATCAATTTTCAGTCTGTCTGAATGTAATAATCTGGAGGCTTGTGATTGGTCAGTGACAGGCCAGCCCAAGGCCGCAGGGTCCAAGGTTTGTGTCCTTGCCTTCCATCCCAGGGCTCAGGAGTCCTGGATGAGGGCAGCATGAGTCTCAGCAAGCAGGCAAACTGCTGGGGCCCTTTCTGCAGGCTGGAGTTACAGAGATAAGGTGCGTACCATGCAGAGCCTGTCAGCAGAGCCCAAGCTGACTATGAGGGCAGAAGAGCCTGGAAGGTTGTGGCCTTGCGTATTAGTCACTTTCTTATCCCTGAGACACAGGGACCAACGCTCACAGTTTAAAGAGGAAAAGTTTATTTTGGTTCACATTTCAGTTCCTCCTTGGCTGGCCCCAAGGAAGGACAGCATGGTACAGGGGCCTGGCGAAGGAGAGCAGCTCACAGCATGGGTGACAGAAAGCGGAGAATGAGAGGAGGAGCTGGGGAGGGAGAGAAATCCTTGCAGGCCTGGTGCTCCTGTGGGCCTGCCTCTTCCAGCGGGGGCACACCTCCTGACAGCAGGTCAACTGTAGGCCCCATGACCCAGTCACCTCCTAAAAGTCTGCCTGTGAGCGCATGAGGCTCTTGGGTACATTTGAGTATAAACCATAACACCTTGCATGAAGACCCCAGAAATGGCACAACTCCAGTCTTAGCTCCCCGCTCCATGGATCCAGCTCTGCCCATCCCTTTGTGTGTTGATATCACCTAATCTATGCCACATGCACACGGAACAGGCATTCCCATCGTCCTGGTTCATAGACCGATGTAAGAAGTTTGTGAGGAGGAGTGAGTGGGAGGAACAGGTACTGGAGCCACGGCGGGGGGGGGGGGGCTATGCACAGAAGGGAGAGGAAGGAACACTTGGAACTTGTATTTATTTATATCTCTCATATAAAAGAAAAATTTAAATCTGATACACTGATTGATGGCAGTACATGTATAGTATATTTAGTTGGCTTAAAAAAGTAAGCCTAGTTTAGAGCCCTTTATACATGAGCGTATGTACTTCATTGTTCAGAATGTTGATTTATTGAGGTGCATAGTCAGATTTGGGGAGCAGGCCCGCCCCCTGTGCCTCTTCAGGTCTGGCTACTGTGTCGGTTATTGTACACCCACCATGCGTGTGTACGTGTGCCTGTCACCCATGTGTGTTGCACCCACGGAACTTTGGGGTGGGAGTAGAGGAGGGCAGGGAACACGGAGGCATTTCTCATGTCAAGCAGAGGGGATGAGGGGTGTGCAGGGAACTGGTGAGAGCTGCAGCAGACCCTCATGTCCTTGGGGAAGCCGGGCTCCCCCCGCCCCCAGGTTCTTTTTATGTCTGAGTTTTGACTTCTGCTCAGGGGCTCTACTAGTACAACAGTAGTTTGCAGTTTCTAAATATAGTAAAGCCCCTCAACGGTCCCAGTCTGATGTGTTCTCTGATTTACTCATTTCTGTTCTTATCCTCAGGGCTGAGGCTTGTACCAGGGCCTGGGACATACTAGGCAAACACTGTACCCTGAACCACATTCCCAGCCCTTGCCTTAACTCTTTATAAAGATGCAGAGTCCCAGGCAAAAACCCCCACGGTTCTATTATTGTTTTTCTATTTGTTTTTTGTGTTTTGAGGCAGGATCTCTGTATGTAGTCCAGGTTGGCCTTGAACTCATAGTAATCCTCCTGTTTCAGCCTCCTGAGTGCTGGGATTACAGGAGCATGTCATCATGCCCGGCCATTATTTTGTTAATAAAGATACATGACTACATGCGTTACTCATTTTCTTTATAAAATATGTTGCCTTAGACAAAGCACTCAGGTTTTTATGCCCATGATGTACTTTTCTTTTTGAGACAAGGTCTTGCCGTGTAGTTCAGGCTGGCCTCAAACCAGCTTATGTAGCCCAGGCCGGCTTTGGTCTCATGGCGATCTTTCTGCTTCAGCCTCCTGAGTACTACCATTATGTTCTTTTGTACAGAATTTGGTTAGTCAATACTGTCAGAATCTTGGTTTTTACATATTATATTTTATTCTGCTTTTAAAAACATTTTATTTTTATTATTGTTGTTATTTTTGGTACTGGGGATTGAACTCACAATCTTGTGACTGCTAGGCAGGTGCGTATGCTGCTGAGCTAAATCTCCAGCAAAACCTTTTATTTTGGAAAATTGGAAATACATTAAAAAATCTGCACACATCCATCTCCGTCACCTAGGTTCCACAGTTATCAGCTCAAGCCCATCTTGTTTCATTTATACTTCTGGTTCATTTCTCCTGTCTCCCAAAATTATTTGGAAGTAAATCTCAGGTATAATATCATTTGTCTGTAATTTAACTTTCTTTTTTGTTTTTTTGAGATAGAGTCTTGCTATGTAGTTGAGGCTGCCTTTGGATTTACTATGTAGCCCAGGCTGGCTTTGAATTTATGGCAGTCCTTCTGCCTCAGCCTCCTGAGTGCTGGAATTACAGGTGTGTGCCACCATGCTTGGCTCTTTGTTTTGTTTTGCTTTGTTTTTAGGAGACAGGTTTTGCTTTGTAGTTCAGGCTGATTTTGAACTCTTGTTGACCTTTCTGCCTCAGCTTCCCAAGTGCTGGGATTATAGACATGCACCACCAAACCGCGGTTGACCTTGTTTTTAGAAACAGAAGCCAGGAGACTTTTAGGCTTGAAGTAATTTTCCACTTGTAAGAAGTTACCAGCATGATATGGAGGTGAAACACAGTGGCACAAGCCCATAATCCCACTTACTTAGGAGGCTGGGGCAGAAGGATCGAAAGTCTCAGGCCTTGCTGGGCAATCTAAGACACTGGTCTCAAAATAAAATTTCAGAAGGGGCGGAGGATATTGCTTAGTGCTTAGAATACTTGTGTAGCATATGGAAAGCTCTGGGAAAAAAAAAAATCATATAGAGGCTTTCATGTACCCATCCCTCCTCACACGGGCTTTCACGTACCCGTCCCTCCTCACACAGGGGCTTTCACGTACCCGTCCCTCCTCACACAGGGGCTTTCACGTACCCATCCCTCATCCCTCTCCCCACGTGGCATCCTGTGGTCCATCGTCCAGACCAGGAACTGTAACGAAAGTGTTCAGAGGCATCATGTGGTGTGGTGCTCCAGCAAGTGTCTTGCGGGTGGGGGAGGGTGAGCTGGTCTGCCCTGCAGCCGTCCGGGTCCTTACGGGATGGTACACTCTCCTCCTTGCAGTTGATCACACCAGGGTCGTTCTCCACGATGGTGACCCCAATGAGCCTGTGTCTGACTACATCAACGCCAACATCATCATGGTAAGCTCGCTGCTGCTCCTCTGTGTCTTCTGGCCATGCGCTGCTAGCTTCATTTTACGTTTTAAATCCTTCCTAGTGTTCTGAAAGCAACTTTTAGGTGTGTGAAGGATTTTCTTCCTAAACTTCTAGCCTGAATTTGAAACCAAGTGCAACAATTCAAAGCCCAAAAAGAGCTACATCGCCACGCAAGGCTGCCTGCAGAACACGGTGAACGACTTTTGGCGAATGGTGTTTCAGGAGAACTCTCGAGTGATCGTCATGACGACGAAAGAAGTGGAGCGAGGAAAGGTACATAGGCGCATCTTCTCTGATAAAAATCCTTTTCTTTCTTTTGGCATGCCAGGGATTGAACCCAGGGCTTCATGTATGCTAAGCAAGTTCCTTACCACTGAGCCCCTGAGAAAATATTTTTAAAGCATTGTACATGTCAAGTGGGCCTTGTTAGAAATGGGGAAAATAGGGCCAGGTGTAGTGGTGCAGCGTGCCTTTGATGCCAGCATTCAGGAGGCTGAGGCAGGAGGATTACTGTGGGTTCAAATGGTCAGCTTGGAACACACAAGCTGACCATGTCTTTAAAAAAAAAAGAGAGAGAATGAGAAAAGAAAACAAGAAATGGAATAAACAAATAAATTAAGCTCACCTTTACCTACCCTTTGGAAAAAAGGGAGTAGAAGAAATTGAGTAAGACGTGTCTCAGTGTAGTTTCCTTTATGTCTTTTGCTTGGGACTCCCGTTGCTTCTTAGATCTGCTGATCTACAGTTTTCAGATTTGGTTATTGTTCACCGTTAATTCTTTAAACACATGCCCCATCTCACCCTGCCCAGGACACCAGCTAACCCATTGCACCTGAGGCTGTGCATGTTTGACTTTGTTCTCGTTCCCCACTCTGTGAGCTGTTCTGCTGTGTTTTTGGTTGATCTTTTGGGCAGTGTTTACTCCGCTCTTAGTCCTCCTGCTGTGTTTTCACAACGGCAGGCCCGGTGAGTGTCCTCTCCAAATGTTTCATTTGGGTCTCTTCGTGATCTTCTGGGTCCTTTTAACACGAGCACCATTTCCTCTGCCCTTTGAGCAGACGGACTGTATTTAAACTGTTTTGGTGTCTTTGTCTGCTAATTCTGTCATTGGTGTTGCTCAGTTTTGCAGTGTATTAGCTAAGGTAGGAGGGCGGGTGCACACCCCTCACTCCATCGTACCCAGAAGCAGGAGGGCGGGGGAAGAGGTCAGCTGGTCCCTCCAGGCGAGGAGATCACAGTGGTTTTCCTGCTCATATAGCCTGTACTCATAACTTTGAAGCGTTAAATCATTTGAATTACACAAACAGTGCACTCACATGACTATTCAAGCATATTGGAGTTAAAGTGGATGCTTCCCTTGTCGCCACCCTGCCCCGGCACCCACAGAAAAGCCCAGTTCCCAGCTCGGTGCATATTTTTCTGCAGAGCTGTCTTGGCATTGCTTATGCATACGTGCTTTTAGAAGCACGTGATTCTGTCTTTCTGCCTTTCTGTCTGTCTTATTCCTGGCACTGGCAAGGGACTGGGGCCTTGTGCATGCTAAGCACGTGCTGTGCCACCGAGCTGCGCCCCCACTGTGCAGCTTTCCGACTGCACAGTGCTCCTGCACGGTCACTTCATTGTCTAGCATGCTTGTTTTTCCCCTCTGCTAAATCCATGCTCTGCCTCCCTCCCTTAGTTCACGTTGGCCCGTCTTGTGCTCGTGAGCACTGACGTGGGATTCTCTGACATTTTTAAAAAATGTCACGCTGTGTTCATTGTCCCAGTTTTTGCTGAAGTGAACGACCTTGGGCGTCCCCTCACACGCAGTAGATGTCAAGAAGAGGGATTGCTGGGCCCCAGGACGCACGTGCTGTGAATGTTAATACACTGCCTGTTGTCCTTTAGGGTGCGTGTCCCAGGGCACGCTCACCATAGCGTAGCCCAGGACTCATCTTCCCACACTCTTCTCTCTGCTCCTGGTTCTTGCAAGTCGCAGTGTCCTGCACTGAGGGAAAAGCAGACACATCTTACTGATGGTCTCTCTGTGTTGTCCTGATATGAGCCCAGCCCCCGGGTGGGGGTGTTAATATGACAACAGTGCTGTGTTATTGCTGTGTTCTAGTCAGAGTTCTGTTCTAGATCTCCCTAATTAGTTTCCTAACTGAGTGGACTGCCACAGTCACACCTAGCTGGTGAACCCGAGGCAGGCCTCCGATGACAGGCGTGAAGGGCAGTGTGACCTCATAGGGCTTTCACTGTCGCACTCCCAGCTGGTGCCGTTCTAACTGGGCTCTGTGCAGCAGAGGCCCCCTCCAGCCCTAGTGACCCTAGGTGGGTTTGAGTTAAAGGCCCCTCCCTGCGTCTTCACGGTCTCTGCTTTAGGTGAGAGCAGCTGCCTGAATATGGGATGGGAGCCAAAGCCTCTGTCCTGTATCTTTCTTGGAAGCTGTCACCTGAGGCTCCCTGTTCTCAGAGCACTTGGGCTGGGAGAGAGGGGTCTCATACTGCTGCAAGGGTGAAAATATCAGTCCCTGTTGGAAGAGCTGCTGGAAGCTCCTGGAACAGACGGAGCCCAGACCGCATTACCCTGCTGCAGTCCTCGCCCCCTCGCCCCTGTCTCCTACTCCATGTTTGCTGTCCTCACTTTGGGGATGTGGAGAGGCAGCACGCCAGGCGTGGGCTTCTATCTTCTCTGCAGGCCTTGCAGACAGCCTGCTGCTGGTGTCCCCAGAGCACGGAAGGAAGCCAGCTGTGGCCACCCCTCAGTCCCTGTGCTTTCACATGAAAGATAATGTATTAGCCCCCACATTTAGTCTCTGTTTGCCAGCTTTCCACGAGAGAGCTTGGAAAACCAGAAGGAGGGCTGCGGCAGCCTGCAGATGTGTGCTCGGCTGAGATGTTCTTTCCAGAGTCGTGATTGAATTTTGTATTCCCTATCGAGGTCGCTGTACTGTTCAGAACCATCCTCTGAACTGATGGCCGGTAAATACTGATCACAACCTGTATTAAAAGGGCATATTTGGGGGCAAATATAATGTGTTTTTGGCAAATATAATTTGTATAAAATCTTTTGAAAGGTTTTTGGATCTACCAAACACTGCATGCAGAGTTGAATTCAGAATAACAATGATAAAGAGGCGTCCTTCTGTCGACTTGCCACTGCCTTGTTTGTTTTCTTTCACTTAATCACTGACCGTGGATGTCTGCAGCTGTGCTCTTATTGCTGGTTGTATAACTGTACATTTCTTTCTTTTCCTAATACTCAAGGTGAATTTATTTTGCTGATAATTGTGTCTTGGTGGTTTGGAAGGTGAATGGTGTAAGTGACCAGTCCTGGAACAAAACAAAACAGCATTTTCTGCCCAGGATACATTACCAAATACATACAAACTCATCTGTTGCTCAGCAGAATAGCTTCCTTTTGGCAGCAGGCACGGTTTCTTCTGAGCCATATTTCCAACCCTCCTGTCCAGAAGCAGCAGCTATCTCAGACTCGGCGCTCCCAGTTCAGGGACGGTGCTGTGTGTAGTGGCTGCCAGATGCATCTGGGTGTAGAAGCGGCAAACTGGCACAGAAGCCCGTGGCTGCCTTCCTGTGATAGGTGTTCACACTTGGGTGAGGTAATGCACAGAGCCCTCTTGCTTGGGTGCAGAAGTGAGCCAGACAGGCTGGCTCGTTGGGCAGCTCGGGGAGTCCTCACCCTCTCTGCTGCAGAGTGACTGGCAGGTCTCTAGAGTTCAAAACTCTGTGGTTGCTACAGCACCTGACCTGGTTGGTCCCTCCCTTTTGTATCCCCTTTGTTGTTTGGTTGGTGGTAGCACTGGGGATTGAAACCCAGGGCCTTTACATTAAGCTGGATCTCCAATCCATTTTTAAAATTTTGAGACAGGGTCTCACTGATTTGCCCAGGCTGGGCTTAAACTTGCGATCCTCATGCCTCAGCCTCCCAGAATGCTGGGATCACAGGCATTTGACCACCGTACCTGGCTGAATCTTTTTTCTTTAGAGCTAAATAAATAAGCATTGACTCTCCTTTGATTTATGGATCAGCCCATTCAGCCCATTCTACTCTTTTTCTCTCTCCTTCTGCCTGGTTCTGTGAATACCTTTTTTCTTTTGTGTGGACTAACATGTTAGGCAAGCCATTTTCCGTGGTGGTGCTCATTAAAATTTGAACTCTTGCTTGCTGCTGGATCAGGCTTTTCTCAGTATCTGTTAAGATTAACAGTCTTCCCTCCAATCCTCCCTTCCAGAGCAAATGTGTCAAGTACTGGCCGGATGAGTACGCCCTCAAAGAGTATGGGGTCATGCGTGTCAGGAATGTCAAAGAGAGTGCTGCTCATGACTACACGCTAAGAGAACTTAAACTCTCCAAGGTTGGACAAGTAAGTATATTGTCGTATCTTAGAGTCTTTGGTGACCATGTTGATGTGTGGTCACCCAAGGTCCTGCTCTGTTCATGCTGGCACGCATCACATATGCATTGTCGATATAGTCACTTCCTGGATGCCTTTTCCATACCAGGTACAGTTCAGGCTCCTGGTGCACTGTGCACGTGACAGGTACTATCCCTGCCCTCATATGACAGATACTGTCCCTGCCCTCATAGGGCCAGCAGAATACTAGATCTAAAAGTTATACCAATTGAGCTTTTGGATTATGCTGGGTCTATGAAGCCTACGGGATATATTTGAGAGAGACCAGGTTCTCAAGGTGGAATGGACAGGGAGGAACTCTCTGAACAGATGATTTGTTAGCCAATACCTAATTTGTAGAAGCCAGGCATCCAGAGAGTCAGAAGAGTGGGGTTCCATGCAGAGGGGATAGCAAGTGCAAAGGTCCTGAGGTTTGTTTGTGATGAAATTCCACACATCAGTTCTTTATTGCAGGTGATCCAAGATTGGTGTAACAGACCAGTAGTAACTTGATGGAACAAAGCAGGGTCAGATATGGATACATTTTAATTTGTTTAGAGGGCTGTACTTACTTGAGGTCTTTTGGGGTCACAAAGATGAAGGAGACCAGATTTTTCCCTCATGGAATCATGTTCACACAACAGCAAGAAGACATGTGAACAGACAGTTGTGCTGCAGGCCAGGTACAGGCTACAGAACACATCTGAAGGGTCTTGACACCCTGGAGGCCAGGCTTCCTGCTGGCTGGAGTGTCGTGCTAGAACAGTTGTGCCTTTGGGGTGGGGCTCCCAGGGGAGGAGATGGTG
This sequence comes from Hydrochoerus hydrochaeris, assembly GCA_004027455.1. Taxonomy (NCBI): domain Eukaryota; kingdom Metazoa; phylum Chordata; class Mammalia; order Rodentia; family Hydrochaeridae; genus Hydrochoerus; species Hydrochoerus hydrochaeris. Next base: position 63,983 of record PVLA01007462.1, on the reverse strand, counting down.
AGGAGCTGGCCTGCAGGTGGAAGTGTTGTTTGAGCCACGTTACTGAAGTGGAGACTGCAGGAGGATGGGGTTTGGGGGGACAAATATGATGGGGGCAAGGAACTATACACTTGGGTAGAGAGAGGTTGGAAGAGTCTCCCTGTGTGCCGAGAGATTTGGACTTGACTTCCCAGCAGTGCCCTCGGAACCCATGTTGGTTTTTTGTCAGGTGAACAGGTGCTCAGCAGCAGGACAGGAAGCTGCTTCGGCCCTGACGTGGTGACCGGGATTGGGCTGTGGGGGTGTCTGTGTGATGGTCTCGGTTGGTGGCCTCCTTCCCACATACCCAGAATCTTCAGCAGTTGTTCTTTTTTGTTGCACCCTAGTCCTTCTGTTACAAGGATGTTACATGAGATGCCAGAATGAGCTAAAGGAGAAGCAGCGGATGTGAGGTGCCTGGGGAGGAGCCCGCAGGGATATCTGCTTACCAGAGGGAGGAGAGGCATCCAGGGTGTCTCGGAGAGTTGAGTCTGAGTGGGCCGTGGTGCTAGGACAGGTGGCAGAAAAGCTGACAGAGGTGCTGATGTGTGGGATATGGTTCATTTTATTGTGGATACTTTGAGCTTAGCCTGTGAGTAGAGATATCTACCAGGCATTCGGACATTCATTCATTCATTCTAGTCACTGAGTGACCTCGCTGGGTAGCCCAGCCTGGCCTTCAGCCCACTGTCCTGCCTTGGCCTGCTGGATGTTGGGATTATGGCACTATGACCTTAAGCCTGGGTGAGCTAAGCTTTTAGGAGGTTCCCCTCCCCCCCCCCGGCTCTGTAGGATTGGAGGGAACAGGAGTGCGGCATCCCTTGGGCCCAGGGACTAGGACCGAGGCAGAGGCTACTGAGGTGGATGATAAAGGTGGCAGGGACAGGAAGTGGGAGGAGTGGCAGGAGGAGATGGTGGAGGAGAATGTGAGGGGCTTTGATGGGGGAGATGGGATTGGGCCATCCTCAATGAATTGCTTTTGATTGCCAGGGCGGGGGTGGGGGGGCGGGGGTGTTTCTTCTGTGGTAACAGGAGGGCAGAGAGGACAAGCGTCCCCAGATGCCAAGGCATTGGCCATCGGAGCGGATTTATTCTGTGTTCTCTCTGAGGCATAAGGCACAACCATCACTTGGGAGTCAGAGGGGCTTAGAAGAGATGGCATATTTGAACTCGGGGAAAGATAGAAGTGGTAATTGTGCAAAGAGGGCAAGAAATCCAGGAATTTCTGGGCAGTGCAGGTGCCTCATTGAAGTGGGGAGTGTGCGTGTTTAGATGCCTGGTCGTGTAGTTTGTCTCCAAGGACACCCTGGTCCTTGGGCATGAAGCTGATGGGAAGTGGTTCTTCTGGGCCTGGGGCAGAGCACAGTGGCACCGTGGCTGGGAGAAAGTCCTGGGGCTGGAGGCACGTGGCAGGAGTAGCTGTCACTGTGGTCCGTGGAGTCATAGCTCAATCAGGAGTGGACAGGGTGGGAGGAAACAGGTAGAAGGCAAAAGGGTGCAGCAGCCTTCCTTCCTGAGCAGGAAGCCACGCCACGTGGCCCTACTTGGGATGGGGGTGGGGGCGCTGTCTGCCTTCGTGAGGTCAGCAAGGGGGCAGGTCCCCTGAGGATGGTGGGTGAGGGTGTGAAGGTTCAGTCCATCTCAGACGTGGGAGAGGGGCTGAAGAGAGTGGCCATCAAGTAGAAATGGGCCACGACCCATTTCTTCTCCTTTCTCTCCTGCTTCTCTTTGTCGGGTGTTCCTGGGTTGTGGTAGTTTCCCTTGGTGTTGGTGATGACCTCTCTCTTTGAATACGGGGACACTATAGTAGAAGCACAGGTGTGGACCTGCTGGGGCTTTGATATAAAAGGGGGAACGGGTGTCTTGGGATACCTGTTTCCTCAAAGGGACCTGAGTCCTTAGAGACCTCAGTTGCCTCTGGAGCTGAGCGCTGCCTGGCTGAGGGGAGGGGACGGCGCCTGCATTGGTGTTTGGGTCTGCAGTTCCCTGCAGAGCAGCTTGCCTTACCGGGTGTCGTAGTTGTCCTGACAGAGGCAGCTGCCTGGTCAGGCCCTGAGGAAGCAGTGCACTGGGAAGGTGCTGAGAAGGACCCTTAGGTGGTGCGTGGGGAGATTCTGGACCTATGGCCTGTGCAGCCAGCATCTAGCACAGCTTGGAGCCAGGTGATCCTTGACCCCTTGATTTATTTAATTCTGTTCTGGTTTTTCTTGGCTCTACTCCAGGGGAATACGGAGAGAACGGTCTGGCAATACCACTTTCGGACCTGGCCGGACCACGGTGTGCCCAGTGACCCTGGGGGCGTGCTGGACTTCCTGGAGGAGGTCCACCACAAGCAGGAGAGCATCATGGACGCGGGCCCTGTCGTGGTGCACTGCAGGTGACAGTCACCGCCTGCCCAGGCTCCAGAGCTTGTTTTTACTTACCTGCCCCAGCTCTTTAACTGTAGGAAGGTGTTACAGTCTATTTGAGGTGTGGATGAACTGCATTAAGGGCCATTTAAAGCCCGAGTATATTTCTCATGGACTCTATAGGACTGTTAGGTTTTGGGGGTGGTGGGTATAGAGTGGACCCAGTCCTTACTCTCAAAGGTCCCTTTTAGTCCAGCTAGTTTCTCTCTCTCTCTCTCTCTCTCTCTCTCTCTCTCTCTCTTTTGTCTTTTTGAGACAGGGTCTCACTATGCAGTTCAGACTGGCCTTGAGCTCATTTTGTAGCCCAGGCTGGTCTCGAACTTACAACGATCCTTCTGCCTCGGTCTCCCGAGTGCTGGGATATTTTGTTTTTTTAGTATAGTAATTTAGGACTCATGTCTTTGATGGTGGTTCTCTTCTATCATGGAAATAAGACATAATCTTTCCCCCAGTGCCACACTTGTTTGCTTTATGAAATTCTGACCTCTTCCTGCTTGGGCCTTTGATAGAAGGTGCATGTGGCCTGCATAGTTTGTGGCTACTGCTGACCCAGTTTTGGCTTCCTGATTATGTGAGGCAAAATTTGGTATCCTCAGTTTCATGTTGGGCGAGTACATGCACATGAAACTTTCTTTGTTCAATAATTTTTTTAAAAGCTATTATTTATAGAGCCCACGTGGGTGCCAGCCTCTAAGCTCAGTGTTTTCCCTCCATTATTCACTTTTGAACCTCACAACAACTGTAAGGTGTGTACCTGTGTCCCCACTTCACAGAGGAGACAGAGGGTCAGAGAGATGAGGGACTTGCCTTGGGCACATTGCATGGAGGGCTGGGCGCCAGGTGTAGGCTGGGCTGACCCCAAAGCCCTGTATTCTTTGCTAATATATTTGCAAATACAGAGACCATCTTATAAATCCTCCCAGGAGCAGACATTGTTTCTGTGAATATTAATAGATTGGTTTTACATACAAGATCCCCACAAATGACTCTACTGTGCCTGCCTTTTGTCCTTCTCACAGTGCTGGAATTGGCCGGACAGGGACATTCATCGTGATCGATATCCTTATTGACATCATCAGGGAGAAAGGTAGGTTATCTGTAGGGCACAAAGCCACAGTTTGTATTTGTAGTTCAAGAAGGGCAGGGCCAGGGAAAAATAACCAGGGAAGAGAACTTGCACGTGAAAGGATTTTTGTAACAGCCTGGGCCAAAGAGTTCACCTTCACTTTGCTGGAGAACCAAAGTGATGTGGTGCGAACTTTGGGCATAACCTGGAGCCCAGGATGGAGGGGCCCTTGCTGTGGCCTTGTGATGCCTCTAGGTGGCGAGTTCTCCTGACTGCTTAGTCCTTTCTTGCAGCGTAGGGTGGTTCCTTTAGGAAGAGGGGCACCTTAGGGCCGAGGGTTTAGCTCAGTGGCACAAGCACCGGCCTGCAAGTAAGAGGTCGTGAGTTAGATCCCTGGTACCAAAAAAAAAATAAGGGGGAGGGGACCTTGACCTCCTGTCATATCTCATGGCATCGCTGGGGCTGCTCAGAAGTCCAGCCTAATGTCCCTCTGCTAGAGTGGTAGCAGCCATATCTACTTCTCTCCAAGTTGCTGAAAGTTGTGTGTTGAATGGCTCCACCTGGCTCTGCAGTTTCTCCTGCTGCTTCATGGTGTTTGCTTTGCAGGTGTTGACTGTGACATCGACGTTCCCAAAACCATTCAGATGGTGCGGTCTCAGAGGTCAGGGATGGTTCAGACCGAAGCCCAGTACCGGTTTATCTACATGGCTGTCCAGCATTACATCGAAACACTACAGCGTAGGATCGAGGAAGAGCAGGTATGGAGCTGGAGGGGCCAAGCACCATCTCCTTTTGGTTTTAAATCAACAGCTATCTATTCAAGAGTAGGAAACGGATTCCTGGATAAAAGGGCCTCTCAGGAAACTATTCCCGCTTGGCAGTTTTGGGTTTTAAGTCCAGAGATGCTTGGGGAGGCACTGTGCCATTGCCCTGGCCTGACAGTTTGAGGCTTTCCCGTGCAGAATGGTTACGATTTTCCCAGGCTTGCCTGGTAAGCGTAGAACTGGGAGAGAGCTGTGAGGTTTCTAGCCTGTTCCAGCTTTGATCCAGGCCACGTTTATCCTGATTCCCTCTCTTAAAATGAATGCCTCACTCTTAATAGCTCACGGCAATTTGAGTCACTAATTTGGCCGAGTTGGAAACAGTGAAATTTCAATTTTAATAAGCTGTGCATAATGAAGAATGTGGAATTGGAGCCTTTCCATTTGAAGCTATTCATAACAGACACAAAGCAGAGTTAATTAGGAATATGTTGAGCTGGGGGAGGTGAGGCCTGCTCTTTTGGGGAGCTGCACTTATCTCTCCCCCACTCCAATCCCATTGAGCTGTCGCAGGTGGGATAGTATCTGAATAGCAATGGTGTTTGTTTTTTTTCCTGTTTGTTACCTTCCAGAGAACTCAGTTTCTTAAAATGGGAGTTACACACATCTCAAAGTGGGATCTGCCACCTAATTACATGATTTCTAGCCTAGAGAGGGTCCCTGAATTATTCAGTTGTCCAGGTTGGACTTAAACTCAAGATCCTGCTTCCTCTTGCCACAGTATTGGAATTACAGGCATGTGCAACTTTTTAGTGCTTTAAATCCAAATTGGGCTTATTTTTTTTATAGTCCTGGGGATTGAACCCAGGACCTTGCATGTTCTAGGTAGGTAGTCTGCCACTGAGCTATATTCCCAGTCCTCCAAATTTATATTATTTTAGGCTTTATAAAATATATAGAGCACTATTCTTTTTATTATTTATGTTTTTTGATTTTTATTTTTTGAGACAAGGTCTCACTGTATGGTTCAGGCTGGTCTTGAGTTCACTTTGTAGCCCAGGCTGGCCTCGAACTTGAGGTGATCCTCCTGCCTGAGCCTCCTGAGAGCTGGGATTACAGGCATGCACGACCATGCCTGGCAGTAACTCTTATTTTACAGATGTCTTCCAAGCTTCATTGCAGTGTTGGCACTTTCTGATGAATAAGTGGACTTTGGGGTTGCAGTTTGAGTGTTTGTTACTACCAGCATAGAGGCTCCCTGACTCTAAATCTGATGGTGAAACTGGATTTAGGAACGTTTTTAGGGATTTATTGCTGCTGTATTTAGAAGGAGAGATTTCATAGTGGGGAACAAAAGCAAAGCATAGTCTTTAATTTACAGAATATAGAGAGTGAAGTTTCCTGACAATCTCCTCCTATAGACACTTGCATTCATTCATTTATTCATTCAACCGATACTTTTTCAGTGCCAGTATGTATCAACACTGTGTTAATTAACATATTAACAACTATTTGGTATATGAACCTTTGGATTTTAAAAAATGTATTGGCCTAGTTTATTTATAGGATCCTGTAATACATTGTGTCTGCATTGTATACCTTGTTTTGTCTCCCTAGCCTTCCAGCAGGGCACTTTTATGTGTGCTTGGTTTTGGTTTTGGTTTTTTTATGAGACTGGGTCTCCTTATGTAGGTGAGGCTGGCCTTAAACTCACTACAGAACCCAGGCTGGCCTCAAACTCATGGTGATCCTCTTCTCTCAGCCTCCTGAGTGCTGGGATTACAGGTGTGCACCACCACTCCTGGCTCTATAGTTAATTTCTTGTAGGTAGACACTTGAGATTGTCTGTATAACCTGTGTCTCATACATTTTGCCTACTAATTTCACATGCCTTAATGGCAGGCTAAAAAATCATTAAAACTCACATAAATTTTAAATTAAGCAAAGGGGTAAAACTTATTTGAGATAATTGATTATTTTGAAATATAATCATTTTCTAATTTAGGATGAGTTAAGGTCTTTTGGGATTAGAAGAATTTGCTAATGAGGGGTAAGTGAAAAAAAAAAAAAAAAAAAGGCTGTGGGGCTAGGAGCCATGGGGAAGGAAAGAGAGAAATAGGACTTTCATGAGGAAGGAAGAAATACAAACCCAGAGGCGGGAAACCAGGGAAGGTGCATACAAAGCAGTGCTGAGAAGATGCTCAAATTCTTCCATTTACTATAGTAATATTTTTAAAATTTCCAAACACTTTACATGAGTTAAGTGAATGAAAACATACTTTATTGGTAACCATAAATGAGTTTTTCTTTACCTGTGTTTTCCAAATGTTAACATTTTAGCATAATCATTCATTCTCTTTAAATTTAGAAATACATAAATTTGTAAAATGGAATGATTGTTGGTTGCAAATATTTATTCTCCTTTGCTTCTAATGCGCTGGCATGTGTTTCCAGAAAATAAGAACATTCTCTTGCATAATCATAATAAAATGATCAAAATTGGGAGGCAGATATTGATCTAAAACTGTTTTCTAACCTCTGGACCACATTCAGATTTTATTTTTTTGTCCTACTAACATCCTAAATGTGGCCTAGGGTTGCATGCTGCATTTAGCTATCCTTTAATTTGGAGTTTTTTAGTCACTTCTTATGCTTAGTAATCTAGGTTTTGTGTTTGTTTTGTTTTGTTTTGTTTTTAAAGACAGGGTCTTGCTGCATAGTCTGGGCTGGACTTGGACTCACTATGTAGCTTAGGCTGACCTCAAATTGAAGATGATCCTCCTGCCTCTGCCTGCTGAGTGCTGGGATTACAGGCTTGTGCCACCATCCCCACATGACTTAGGCATTTTTAAGAGTTCAGAGCTGGCCATGGTGGCATATACCTATAATCCTAACACTTAGGAGGCTGAAGCAAAAAGATTGAAAATTAAGCCAAGACTGGATTATGAGACTTTTTCTCAAAACAAAAAACAACAACAACAAAAAACTTAAAAACAAAACAAAACTAAACCCAAAACAAAACAGAGTTCAGGCCAGTTATTCGGTAGAATGTCCCTGATGTTTGCTTCTAAAGCGAGTAGGGTCTGTGATAGGACTGCTGTGCCCTTGGTGCGGCCTAGCCTGAGCACACTGTTGGTTGATTCGTTACTGGTGGGTTATCCTTGATCATACGAAATACGATCATGTCCGTCAAATTTCTCCACCAGGAAGTTAGACCTTGTATTTGTTGACCAGAATTACCTTTGCTATTCCGTCTCTTCTGGTTTCAAATGAATTTTAGGATTGTTTTCTCTAATTCTGTGAGGTATGCTAGTGGTATTTTGTTTGTGATTGCATTAAATCTGTATAAAAATTTTAGGAGTATGGCCATTTTTACTATGTTCTTCCTGCCCATGAGCAAGGAATATCTTTCCATTTTCTGATGTCCTCTTCCATCTCCTTTTTCAGAGTACTGTAGTTTTCGATGTAGAGATCTTTTACTTCCTTTGTTAGATTGATTCCTAAGTACTTCATTTTTTTTCAATGCTTTTGTGAAATATATGGTTTCCCAAATTTCTCTCTCAGTTTATTTGTGTACAGGAATGCTGTTGATTTTTATTGACTTTGTGTCTAGCCGTGGGACTGAATCTGGTTATTAAATCTAGAAGTCTTTGGTAGAGTTTTTGGGGTCTTCTAAGTAGAGTATTGTGTCATCTACAAATAAAGATAATTTAACTTTTTTTCTATCTTTATTCCTTTTATTTCTTTCTCTTGTCTAATTGCTCTGGCTAATGTTTCTAGAACTATATTGAATAGGAGTGGTGATAGTGGACACCTTTGTCTTGTTCCTGATTTTAGAGTGAAAACTTTCAGTTTTTGACCATTTAGTGTGATGTTGGCTGTTGGTTTGTCATAAATAGCTTGTATCAGATTGAGATGAAGACCACCTTTTCTAATTTTCTGTAGGGTTTTTATAATAAGATTATGTTTTGATATTCTCTATAGCCATATATATATGTCTTCTTCTGTCATTCCAGTAAATTCAGGTGGATGTCTTCTGATTTTCTTGATCTCATTGTCCCCTGGATTTGTCTTTGGTAGGTAGGGAGTCTGGAATTGCATTTTGCTTCTGCATATTGGCATTTTATATTTTTTAAAATTTTAATTTGTTTTGTTAATTTTTGTTTTGGTTTTTAATGTTAGGTAGCTTTATCACTGGTATCGAAGCTTCCCTAGGAAAAATCGGCTCCTCTGAGATGTCTTTTGGGTGTAGCTGGCTGTTTGTCCTTGTGTCTGTCCCATGATCCTGCTTCCTACTTCATTAGAGGTGCTGTGTTGCCATCCGTTTGGCTAGGGTACCCAGTCCTTTGGTACTGGGCTATGGGATGATTGTGACCCTAGCTTATCACAGTGTTACCATACAAGGGTGAACAAGTGATTACTGCAAGTGTGGCATCTAGGCTAAAATAGTACAGTTAGCAATAACAATGTCATCAAGCATAGTCTAGAAACTGGTAATCTGTGGTAACTGCTGATCATAAGAAGAAGATCTGTAGTTACATAACAGTACCGACCATAGGCCAGGAATTTGTATGTGGTGGGTTTTTCCTTGGTAGAGTGATTTTATCCTATGAGGAAGAGGAATTTAAGAGGCATAGGGGGCAAAACAGAGTGATAGCAGAAGAAAAATGTAGTAAAAGCAAGGCTGAAGGACTAAGAGTAACATTATCCAAACCCTGGGAAGCTGGAGAGGAGGAAAGAAGAGAAGGAAAAAGCAAAAGAAGTGCAAGGCAGAACAGAAAGACTAGAGATAGAGTTCATTTATCTGTAAATATCAGAGTATACAGAAAGACCAGTGAGGAAAGAGACTTAAAAAATAAAAATGGAAAAAAGTTAATTTAATAAACAATATCTCTGGTGTCTCACAGTTCGATGTTGGTTCCCCAGTCAGAGCCAGAGTCCTGTTGAGCAGCCTGTCAAGTCTGCAGCGGGGTGACTGCAGCGTGCGGGGACCATGGGGCTCAGCTGACGGTGGCCACACTGCCCACGCCTCTTACACGAGCTGGTGTAGGACAGGGTAGGGGAGTGCCCTTGTCCTCAGCCAGCCAAGGCCTCTTACCTGCTGGTCCCAGGGCAGGTGGCAGCACCCTTGCCCTGCCCAAGGCTGCTTGCCTGCTTGTGGCTCTGGCCTGGGGGTGGTGGTGGTGGTGGTGGTGAGGGCAGTGTCCTTGTCCCCAGCACACCACAGCCGCTTGCCTGCTTGCTCTGCCAGTCACTGAGCAGGGGGCTGCTTCTAGGCCTTTGCAGCCAGAGCTAAAACTGGCTTTTGGCATTCATCGGAGTGGAGTCTGGGTCCCAGCTCCTGCTGCTCAGCCGAGTTCCTCCCAGTCTGCTGTCTAGCTGCCCACTGTCTCCTGGGGCTGGGTGGCCCTTCCCTCATCCACTCCTGGGTGTTGGCCTGGAAGTGACCCTGGGGTTGTTCTGCTGCTGGAGTTGAAGGCCCGAACACTCTGAGAGAAAATGGTCCCAGCCCTGCAGCTGCTGCTCCCGGTGATTGGGTGCAGGGCACTGGGCACTGCCACTCCGGGTCACTCCCCCACATGCTGTGGGGCGCGCTGCTCAGGAAAACACCTGCTGTTCTCACTGTTTCCCCAGTCCGGGTCAGGGCTCCATCTCCCGGTGAGCAGCACCTCGCCGTCTCGGTCTGCAGGCTCTCTCTTCTGCAGCAGTGAATCCTGTGTTGTTCTCTGTCAATTGACCTGTGGATCTTGTGTGGCTTGGAATCCCTTTGATTTCTCTCTGGCTGGTGTTTGCAGACCCTTGGCACTTTGTTCTGGAGCGGCCAAGTAGTCAATTTGTACCCTTTGATCAAGGTCTACCCATTTTCCTGCAACCAAACCCTGGTAGCCTGGTCAAGGTTTCTGTGAGTTCAATTTGTTGAGATTGAACATATAAATGAGATCCTGCAGTATTTATCTTTCTGTGTCTGGCTTATTTCAGTTAGCATAGTGGCCTCTAGGTTCTTCCATGTTGTTGGAAATAGATTTCCTTTATTTTAAATCTAAGTAATATCTCAGTATAGGTATACACTACATTTTCTTTATCCATTCTTCTATTGACAGACCCTTAGATTAGTTTCACATTTTTGCTTTTGTGAATAATGTTGCCAACTACATGCGAGGGCAGGTGTCTTGGAGACAGCACATGATCTTATTTCTTTTAAAAGTTTACCCACTAGCGGGATGGCTGGAGCATGATAGTTACTACTTTAATTTTTTGAGTAACCCCATACTTCAGTGGCAGGTGGCTCTTGAAGACAGGGCATGATTTCACTTCTTTTAAATATTTCCCCAGTATTGGGATTGCTGGATCATATGATAATTACTACTTGAATATTTTGAGCAACCTCCGTACTTTTTCCCATAATGCTATACCAATTTACATTCCCACCTATAATGTGAAAGAATTGCTTTTCTCCTCATGCTTACCAACATGTTATCTTTTGACTTTTTAATAATAACCTTTTTAGCAGATGGGAGATGACTGACAGTTTTTGTGGTTTTGATTTGTATTTCTTTGATGATTACTGATGTTGAGTATTTCTTCACTTGCCTGTTGGCCATCCGTGGGTCTTCATAGGACAAATACCTGTTTCCTCTTTCTGTAACGTCATATATGCAGTAGATAGCAGTTCTCTGGACTGTTCATCCAGTGTCTTCAAAAGTTAACAGTTTACATAGCTATGGTGTGGTTACCAAGTTAAAAAGTTAATACTGGGGGGCTGGGGATTCAGCTGAGTGACATAAGCACCTGCCTTGCAAGTGCATGGTTGTGAGTTCGATCCCCGGTACCAAAAAAAAAAAAAAAAAAAAAAGTTAATATTGGTATATTACTGTTAACTAACCACTAGCGTTTGTGTGGTTTTCACCAGTTTTCTCCTGAATGTCCTTTTTCAATTCTGAGATTCAGCCCTGGATCTCACACCGAGTTTCCCGGCCTGCCTCTGCAGTCTCCGCTGGTTCGGGTCATCTTTTGGTCGTCCCTTGCTTTTCAAGACCTTGATAATTTTGTGTGTGTGCTGTAGAAATGAGCAGGACCTCACTGATTTTGCAGAGTACTTGTCAGACACTTTGTATAGTGTCCCTCGAGCTGGGTTTGTCTAATGTTTTGTTGTGAGTAGATACGGGTAGCAGATCTCAGGGAAGAGTACCGCAGAGGTGTTTTGTGGTGTGTTTTCGTCACTCGGGGCCTAAATGTTATCAGCACTGCCTGGTGGAGGTTGGCCTTGATCATTTGGCTTAGGAAGTGTCTGCCAGGTTTCTCTTGTTATGTGGATCCTCCTGTTCCTTTCCCTGTTCTGTTCCTTGCAAGTGAATCAAGTTAGTCCAGACCATAATGAAGAAAAGGGAATTAAGCTGTGTCTTCTGGAATGTGTAGTAAATTACTTCGAATCCTTGTCGGGAAGACTTATCCGTTTATCTATTTAATCATTTATACCACCATAGACCCACGTATACTTAATTTATACTTTGGCTTATAACCTAGTACTACGCTATTTATGTTTTTTCCCCAAATTATTGCAGCTTTGGCCATTGGGAGCTTTTTCAGTTGGCTCCTCTGAACTCTGAATTCTTTTGTTTATAGTGTGGGGATTAGTGGTCCAGAGGACTGGTTGACAGCCATGGCAGAGGAGGTGGTCTGGGCAAACCCAGACCTCCCATGTCCTTGGCAGACCAAGTGATTCGCTCTGCCTGCGCTGTCCCGCTCTGCCTCGCCCCACGTCCTCCCTCCGCTCCTCCCTGGCCACTCCCCCGTCACGCCTCTCACCTACCATATATATCTCCCTGCTCTGAACAATAAACTTGGATCTGTGCTATCAGCCTGATCTCCGGTGTGATCCCCTCCGTCACCACTTAACGTGGGCCCAGGTCCCCTTGAGGCTCCCCAAGCCTCATCTGAGCATTTCTTTCCTTGCTGGCACTGCAGAATGCCCCAGACTCATCTCCCATTGTCTCCACTGCAGCCCAGAACCAGTCAGTTTTCTAAGGAGTTTAGAAACTGAGTCTAGGACTTGGGAGTGCTCCTTGTCACTGGGCACTGCTGTCTGTGCCCTCCTGGCAGACAGAGTAACAGTCTGCCTGCATCCTCATGCAAGTGTGCATATACAAGTTCATCTCTTTGTTTCTGGATCTGTCTGTCTGTATATGTATTCAGTGTAGTTTGTTCGGTACCACAGAGTTCATTATGGCCTCCCCCTGGTACATTTATAGTTTTTTTCTCTGCCAGGGAGAAACTACACCCCCATTATCTGCAGCGTGTATACTCATTTGTTCAGCTCTGGTCTGCATGTAAAACAGTTTCAGGATTGAACCTGTACTCCGGTGAGAACCTGTACTTCTGTTCTTCAAAGGAGACAGTCACATCCCAACAGGAAGTGGCGTTTAAGCTGCAGGGTGCGGGGACTGGAGCAGCTTCCCTTGGAGTAAACCGTGCAGAAGTTACTTTATAGATCCCGGACAGAAATATGATACCATGGGCTGCATTTAAACTGCTGCAACTCAAATTAATCAAGACTTAAACTGGCCTGCTGTGATACTTCCCATTCAGCTGCTTATATTTTTTTAAACATTTTCTTGTTGTTTTTTATCATTCCTTTAATAATTATATGGGCATCTTGTGCATAGCAGCTGATGGTAAATGCTTGGGCTATGGCAGTCAGTGGGAAAGACATGGCTGTTGCCAAGTTAATGTATGTTCACAGGGGACTGTGCCCGCTGCGTCCTGCATGTTTTATTTGTTCCCCTGGAAGTGTGCGTCGTCACACATCTTCCTCAGTCTCCTTGGCCAATGAAGGCCTTTTTTTTTTTTTTTTTTTTTAGTGCAAACTCCGTTTTTATTATTAAATGTTGTAATGGACCTCGTAAGGTGGTTCAGAGATACTGAGAAGCGACTGTGTATGTATATGTATAGAATACTGGTAGTCATTACATGTTAAGAATAAAAATAGTAAATTCCAATTATGTCACGGAATAAAGGAAACATCAAATATCTGTTGGACTTAAGTATCTTCTGTCTATAGTTACAAAATAAAATACCACAGTAACATAATACTCCCAATAGGTATTTTTTTCTTATATAAAGCATCTCAACTGAGATGAAAAGGTTGATTTTCATAATAATTCTTAATATATATGGTGTGCTTTTTAAAGATAAAAGAAAGCCAAGCACCTAGCACCCAGAAAGACTGAAAGCAGCAACACATTAGTATTAACTGTGTGGTATTATTTTTTAAACATAGAAATGTAAGAAAAAATACACAGGCTAAAAACAATGGTGAAAGAGAACAAAAAAGGTAACTGAAAATTCTGCTGTACTTTGAGCATCTTGAACAAGTTTTCTTGGTTAGAGGAGGTGGTGGGCGGGCAGGTGGAACTGTGTATCGTTAGGCACAGTGTAGAGCAGAAAAGCTGAGTAGACCCTTTTCTCTGATAAGCAGTTTGCCCCTTCTGGAGGGTTTTTTTACAACCAGACTAGGAAACTCAAACAGCTGTGGCTGGAACTGAAGGAAGCATTTTATTCGTGCCAGATGATGCCAATGAAGGCTGAAAGGCAGTAGTCAACTGTGGAGCCAAGAGGACTGCCACTGATGGAAAACACAGCACTAATTTTCAGTTCCCCCTCTTGAGTTTTTTGCTGTTGGCCACGACTATACTCTTGAGCATTTTCAGGTTCATCCTTAGTTTTGTCTAGTGGTGCTATTGCTTTGTCATACTCATCATCCAAAGGTTCTTTAATTCTAGTATTTGATGCAAAGCAATTCCCCAGTTCTGAACCAATGGATTCTTTATTGGCAAATGGGTAGCTGGAATCCCTAAAGTTTGTTTCTGGGGTTTGTGGTAAATGGGTACGTAATGTTTCTTCAACTTGATTAGCTGCTTTATCAAAAAAACTGCTTTTCAACCTTGAATCCAAATCTTTTTGAGGTTTATCCAACAGTTTTCCATGGAAGTTCGTGATAAGTTAGGTCTCTATTTTTCTTCTTTCCAGAAAATGTCTCTTTGCTGTTTTCTCTTACTAGGCTAAAATCTTTCCATATCAATTTAAAGACAGAAACCTGATCAAACTGTTTAGTAAAGTCTTTTTTAAATTTATTTTGAATTTGTATTTCATTTTCATTGTCTGATTCACTGTGTGTGACTCTTCTCTCTACTTCCAAGCTATCATCAGTGTGAATTGAAGAAACAAGATTCTCCTTTGAACTAAAATCCTGTCCATCCTCATTGTCACTACAACGACTGGAATTCCTGCAAGATCCCCAGAGTTCAAAAAATAATCCTCTTCATCCAGCAATGAATTTTCAGATCCTGTTTGATTCGGCATTCCATAAGACATGCTGTCAAGGGTAGGAGTTAGGTTGTGGTCTATATCTTCAGACATTTCTGTATCCATGATACCACCACAGTTCTCTACAGTTTTATTAAAAACTGCACCACTTTTCTGTTCAAACCTCTTTTGGGGACCGGACTTCACCTCTCTCTCTGCCATGTTGGGCCCCGCTTGGAACCGCTGCGGCTCCAGGCACGGTGGGCGGTGGTGGCAGCACCTCTCAGGCCCTCGGGCCCCCGGGCCCGCCCACACCCACACCCACACCCACACTGCAGATGCAGCTGCCTCACCGCAGCTTTCCCGGACCCGACCGGGCCTGGCGCAGGAGTAAGCGTGTGTGTGTGTGTGTGGGGTGTGTGTGTGTGTGTGGGGTGTGTGTGTGTGTGTGTGTGTGTGTGGTGGATGCCGCGCGCCTGGTTGCAGCTCCAAGGGTCTCACGCACGGCTGTGCGCGTGGGTGGTAGGGCCTGCCCGGGAGACGGGGGGCCGGGTCTCCAGGGGTTAATGGCCTCCAAGGGGCCCCGTGAGTAGGATTATTTTCTCTCCAATGAAGGTCTTTTGACCACACATAAAGTGGGTGGGACTGGGTGACAGGTATGTGTCAGGTTGGGGGAATGAAAGTGGCCATGGTCCTGAGATGAGGGTCAGGAGGGCTGGAGTCGAGTGGCAGGTGGGGAGTGTGGGATGTGAAGGGTGGTGTTGGTAAGGAAGTAGAGACCAGATTCTCACTTAGCTCATAGGCCAGAGTAAGGCTTTTAGGCTTTGTTCTGGAGGTGGCAAGTTATTGAGTGGTTTGAAGGAGAGGGTAACACAAAAAGACCCGGCTTGAGGGTAAAGACCAGGGCACAAGGCTGGAGCAGCCACAGCTGTGTCCATGGGAACTGATGGAGGATTGTAGAGGCAGACAGCTCTGGTCATGACCTTGGGGACAAGTAGGACCAGTCCATTTTTGCAATTAGGTGTGGCAGGAGCTGAGGTATCTGTGGTCCTGGGACCCAGAACACCCTGGCCAAGTGATCCTGTTGCTCTGTGACCTTGACATTTTGCCCCCATTGCTGAGACAAAATGCCCGACATCCAGAGTTAAAGGAGGAAAGGTTTGTTTTGGCTCACAGTTTGTGAGGTTTCAGTCCCTAGTTGGATGCATCCAAGGCAGGGTGGCCTGGCTGGGGAGAAAAAGTTCACGGCAGGGGGAAGACTGAAGGTACCAAGTAAGCGAGCTGTAGTGACAGTCACAAGCTTCTCTCTGTCTCTTATATCTCACCCAGGTTACCCTTGGGGTCCAGTTGCTGTCACACTCTTAATCCTACCATGCTCTGTGAATCAGTCCCAGTGTCACACTTCAGATCCAGCCTCCACTGAAAGCTCCACTTTGGGGACAGCCTTTAGGGGGACATCTAGACAGAAGCTCTGACACCTTCTCTTTCTGCCTTTGGCTTGTGGAGGTTTTGTGATTTAACGTTTAAATTACTTCACATGTAAAACTGTTCCACCCCAGATGCTCGTGGAGCCCGTGGTAGATCCCTCCTCTTGACCTTGGTGGTGTGTCCCTTGGCAAGGCTGTGAGATTTGTTAAAAATGTCGTAAGAGGCTCGGTAACCATGTTGTGTCATTGAATTCAGGTAGAGGAGAGATCAGCTTCCGATTATTCTTTAAACCTCAGAAACATATCTTCTACCTCCCCAAAATAAAACAAAATGAGTAGGCCCATATGAGATTTCTTTGTGTGTGTGTGTGTATTTTGTTTTGTTTTGAAACAGGGTCTCTCTATGGTGTTCAGGCTGGCCTTGAGCTCACTTTGTAGCCCAAGCTGGTCTTGAACTTGCAACAATCCTCCTGCCTTAGCCTCTGGAGTCCTTGGATTACAGGCATGCACCACCACACCTGGCTTCACAAGATTTTTTTTTTTTTTTTTTTTTTGATCTATAATATACTCAGGGCAGTTTTATTTCTTATTTTTCCTAAATAAGTAAAAAGCCACCAATATTTTTATGCTTTTGTTTAGGTACCTTGATTCATTGAAATAGTTCTTGTCCCATTTGTATTAATTAGCCCTCTTCATAAAATTCTAATTATTTCATGTAGAAATATTAATTTTGGCTTTCAAGAACATATGTAGTAAGGAGAGGAAAAGGGCAGTTGCTGTCACTAGGTCCAGAGATCTGCTATACAACAAACAGTCTGTATATAGTTAATAATATTGTACTGAACACTTGAAAATTTATTAACAGCTGGGCGTGGTGGCTCACGCCTATAATCCCAGCACTCGGGAGGCTGAGGCAGGAGGATCGTTGTGAGTTTGAGACCAGCCTGGGCTACAAAGTTGAGTTCAAAACCTGCCTGAACTGCATAGTGAAACCCTGTCTCAAAAAGACAAAAAAAGGAAACAAAACAAAACAGCTAGGCACAGTGGTGCACAGCTGAAATCCCAGAACACTGGGAAGTTGAGTCAAGAGGCTCACAAGTTCCAGCCCCATCTGAGCTTCTTAGCAATTTAATGAGACTCAGCATTTAAAAAGGGGGGAGGGGGCGGGGATGTAGTTCAGTGAAGACCATGGGTTAAATCTCCAGTCCCTTCCCCACCAAAAATATTGCTAATGGGCTGGGAGTGTGGCTCCATGGCCGAGCACTGGCCAGACATGCGCAAGGCCCTGGGCTTAGTCCCTGGTGTTGCCCCTTCCCTGGTTAGTAAATCCTGTGCTATGTACTTCTTAATCACGTCAAAAAATTTTGAGTAGTAAAGCAAGTTTACTCTTTAGTTTTATTGTATATTTAAAGCATGAATTAAGATATTTAGACTTTAGAATAAATTTTAAAATAATATTCTACCAGTTCTTTAATTTACTTAACTTTGAGTGGATCCTGGGGCTCGAACCCAGGGCTGCACGAACACTCGACATATCTGGCATTCTACCACTGAGCCACACCCTTAGCTCCTTAGTATTTAATTTGAAATTAAGTCATATTTCTCTAAAGATTATTCTTTATCTTAATCAAGATTTTGGTGCTGTTGAGTCTGTGGCTTCTTTTCACTGGCTTTGTGTTTTCTTGTTTTTTAAAAAGTTACTTAGTATTTCAAAGCTGTCAACATCGAAACATTTTCA
Organism: Hydrochoerus hydrochaeris; assembly: GCA_004027455.1. NCBI lineage: Eukaryota > Metazoa > Chordata > Mammalia > Rodentia > Hydrochaeridae > Hydrochoerus > Hydrochoerus hydrochaeris. The sequence goes on along the minus strand of PVLA01007462.1, from coordinate 46,263 downwards.
CCTTAGAGTTCTCTTTTGCATTGTTTCCTTGGACTTTAAATTCTTTTTTTTTTTTTTTTAATTTTTATTTAAAGAGAAAAGAAAGCATGTAAAGGGTAGAGATAATACAGAATTTCAGAAAAAAGATAAACAATAAGACATCACTAGTTGATAAATTACATATTGTCCTCTTAGAAATAGTTGTTCAAGTTACAAAATTAAAGCATACAAAGTAGATAGTCAAACTGAGAGTGTGAACAGCTACGCATACTTGAATCTCTGCATGTATTTCTACACTTTCTGTATTAGAGGGAAAAACAAAACTTAGCAAGACAAAACAAAACAAATTCCTATAAAAACATGAAACCAAAAAGTCGTATAAAACCACAGTACAAGGTGATCTACAATGATTGCTGTGTTGTTTATTATCTTCAATAGAATTGCCTATATCATCAGGCATAAATGAATATAGCAGTATAATTGAATATAGCAGTACATACCAATATTAGTAAAAATAAAACATTGTAGACAGTATAAGACTTCAAAGGTAGGTAATAATCAAACCACAGTGGATATTCTAGTGGATCTTGTCATCTTAAGGGCAGTTGCCTATACTCTCAGACTTGATACTATCAATCATAACAGCTTTGAATAAAATCTGTCAATACAAAACAGCGATCCAGCAAACCAGATTCAATTACAGTCAGTCATGGTAAAACCGTGTAGGTTTTACAAAGCTTTAGATTGACTTAATAGGAAATTAGGGATGATTACCATACTATATCCTGTTATTTTTGGGGTTACTGTTTGTACCCTCAAATCTAGTACAGGTAGAATGACTGGAACAGAATATAATGCATCTAAGCAGAGTACTGTGAGTAATGTGGGTTTTAAATCCTGGTTCACTATTAACAATATAGTGTATCAAGGCCATCTATGTTAGAGATTCTAGTTATCCTTCTCTGCCTCATTTCTGCTATGCTATTTTTCTGCCAGTTTGTCTAGTTTTCTCCTTCATTCTACTGCCTGCCCCACTCATTGGGGCCTTTCTGCCACTGTTCCTAAAATCCTGGTATTTTTTTTTTTCTCTCCAGAATGTCCTTCAGTATTGTCTGTAGGGTTGGATTGGTGGTCACAAATTCCCCCAGTTCCTCTTTGTCATGGAAGCATCTTGTTTCTCCATTAATTTCTAGTGACATCTTTACAGGGTACATCAATCTGGGCTGGAGGTTATTTTCTTTCAGGGCTTGAAATATTTCGCTCCAAGCTCTTCTTGATCTGATGATCTGTGTGGAGAAGTCAGCCATGATTCTGATGGGCTTATCTTTATAGGTAATCTTTTTTTTTTCTCTGACAGCTTTTAATATTGTTTTTATATTGAATTTCTGGTATCTTGATTATTATATGTCTGGGTGTAGCTCTGTTTTGGTTGTAGGTGGCTGGAGTTTTGTATTCCTCACATAACCAAATGTCATTTTGTTTTCCCATGCTTGGGAAGTTTTCCTTAATTATTTCCGTGAATAGCCTTTGTAATTTGCCTGTATGTATTCCTGCTTCTTTGTTCACATTTTTTACTCTTAAATTGTAGATTCTTTTGTCATCTTCTAGCCTTGTATTGTTACTGCCTGTTTCCTTGTTATTTTTAAGAGATCTTTCCTTTCATGATCACACATTGCAAACTTGTCTTCAAGTTTTGATAGTCTATCCTTAGTTTCTTTTAAGGCATTTTGCCAGCTTTCAATGGAGTTTTTAATTTCCTGGTAGTCACTTTGAATCTGCTTCATGTATTCTATATTTTCTTTATATTCTTTATTGAATGTTTCTCTCCTTTTTTTGTGTTCCTCCCTTCTTCCGTCTGTATCTTCCTGAGAGATGCTCCCTGAGAGCATTTCTTTTATTACTCTACTCATATCTTGCTTTACCTGATTTAATATTTCAGTTTTGAGCTCATCTACAAGGTCCCGAAGATATCTTTTTTTTTAATTTTTTTTATTTTCCTGCACCTGGGATGGAACTCACGACCTCATGTTTACCAGCATGGGACCTTAACCAACTGAGCTAAAGCCCAAAGCACCGAAGATATCTTTTAATGTCCATTGAAGGCTTGTCTGCTGTTGCATGTTTGCTGGCCTCAGTCTCCCTTGTTTTTCCCTCTCCTGGATCAGGGCTCTCAGGGTTCTGGGCTGGGGGCTTCCTTCTGCCTCTCTCTCCTGTCACGGTCCTGGCTTTCTCCACACAGGTTACAGTGCAGGTCCCAGCCCCCTTCCCTGTTGGCCACATTTCCTCCGAAGCACGCTGGCGAGGAACCTTTGCCCTCTCCTGACTGCTCTTATCACTGAGGTGCAAGCAGCGGCTGCCTGTGCCTGCCCCTCCCCACTGGGCCAACCAAACTGCAGAGGCCTTCCCCCGGTTAGTGCTTGCTAGGTGCAGGGAATTGATTTGGGACGGCTCATTTGGTCCCGGCCAGGGGCGCAGCCCAGTCCAAGCAAATCCCACGAATCTGCTTTGGGGAGGGAGGAACCAACTGAAATCACTGTTGCTCACAGTTCAGGCTCCTCCTGCCAGGTTCCAACATGTCGCCCATTTGATTGTGCCCTTCCTGTTTGGGGGGGAGGGTCCCAATCCCAGCACTGACTGTGGATCAATGAAGGCCCCTTTGCCGGCTCTGCTCTCCATTGGGCTCAGCAACCCCCAACTTCAGCACTGCTGTGCTTCCCATGAGTGGTGGTGGGAACAAGTTTCGGCAGCTCTGCCGGCTGCTGTGGAATCAGGCAGTTGCAAACTTGGCAGGTCGCTGCGAACGAAAACGCTGTGTCCTATAATTTCTAGTTGTTTCAGTTGTAGACCTGACATATTTGATGAGCTTTTTTACGTTTTAATTTCTTCCTGTGTCAAGAGGATGCATCTCCCTCTGGCTGGGTCTCTCCAGGGTGTTTTATTCTGGCATATGAGTTGTTTCTCCCAGGAGGCTCTGTATTTTGTTGCTCACTGATCGGCCATCTTGTCTTCTTCGGACTTTAAATTCTGTGATGACTACTTTATCATTTGTGGAGTTGGTTTAACAGAGTGTGAAGAATAGTGGCTTACACAAGCAGGAAGCTTTATTTGTCTGCTTGGTAAAAGCCTGAGCTGACATGTGGTCCTGGGGGAGGTAGGAACCCAGGCTCGCTGTATTTGGTTCTCCCCCTAACACCTTCCCTTTTTGCAGGGTTGCAGGAGGCACAAGGACAGGGAGGGCAGGGCTGGTAATGTAGGAGTCAACGCATGTTTATTGTAAAGACCCAGAGAGTGAGAAATGAAGGCTTTTGCAAGTCACATGTGCTCCGGTGTGTGTTCTTTTTGTTTATGTAAAACCCTTTAAAACTTCAAAGATTACTCTCATCTGGCGCAGCCCCTAGGCAATCTAGGTCCCAGGCTAAATCCATCACGCCTGCTGTTACTATGCCAGCAACTCTTCTAAGGGCGCTGCCTGCAAATTGCACACTTTCTCAGCCATAAAACAGGGTCAGTAAAAGCACCTATTTCACAAGGTTCTCGTCAAAATTAAAGTGAGATAATATATCCAAAATAGTGCCTGGCAGAAAGCAACTCAGATATGTAACTGTTTCTGTTAATATCGTTTATGTGTAGTTCCACCTATGAAAGAGAATTATTGAAGCTCCTGATTTGTGACTAGTTTATGACATTTATAATTGTCACGGTTGTTTAGCCAAGCACTATATTTCCCTGAATTATTTATTTTGATATATAGTGCTTACCTTGGCAACACATGTATTTATTTTGATACATAAGCTATTGGCTAAGTTGCATTATAAGTGTTTTTTGTTTGTTTTGGGTGTTTTTTTTTGTTGTTGTTCTTTTGTTCTGAGACAGGGTCTCACTATGCAGTTCAGGCTGGCCTTGAGCTCACTATGTAGTACAGGTTGCCTCAGACTCATGGGAATCTTTCTGCCTCAGCCTCCCAAGTGCTAGCATTACCAGGTATGCACCACCATGCCCAACAGCTTTTATTTTTTTTCAAACAAAGCTTTGTGATACATTTTCTTCTAGTCTATTTCCAATGACCCCTTTTATATACTTTTAGCTATTTTTTGTTTCCTTTCATTGGAATTCAGTTTCTAATTTTTTGTGTGTAATTACTATTATTACTAGGTTTTTTTTTTTTTGAGATAAAAATCTCACTGTTTAGTTCAGGCTGTCCTTGACCTCATTGTGTAACCCAGGCTGGCTTCAAACTGCTGGCAGTCCGCCTGCCTCAGGTTCCTGAGTAGGGTATGCATTATCACACCTAGTATGTTTTTTCCTTTTTCTTTTTTTTATTCTTTTTGAGAGAGGGTCTCACTATGCAGTTCAGGCTGGCCATGAGCTTACTTTGTAGCCCAGGCTGTTCTCAAACTCCCAATGGTCTTTTTGCCTCAGCTTCCCAAGTGCTGGGATTACAGGTGTGCGCCACCTGCCTGGCTCCCAGTGTATGTCTTACTCTGTGTGCCTGGTGCTGTACCAGTTTGGCTCTCATCTTCTCTTATCTTATTACTCAGTTCTTTTTGAGGTCTTTTTTTTTAATTTAACTTTCTTTTCTTTCCTTTTTTTTTTGGCACCAGGGATTGAACTCATGACCTTGTGCTTGCCAGAAAGGTGCTTATGCTGCTGAGCTAAATCCCCAGCCCTTTTGAGATCTTTTTTTTTTTTTTTTAAATTGGTACCAGAGATCGAACTCACAACCACGCACTTGCAAGGCAGGCACTTACGCCGTTGAGTTAAATCCCCAGTCCTGTTTTGAGATCTTTTTTAAAGGAAGCGTATCTAGAATATCTATGAGATTAATGCAAAGCCATCTCTCCTTTTCTTTTTGTTTGATTTTGTTCTGTGTTTTCTCTACTTGCCTGTCGCATTGTCCTTTTCCCCTTTGGGTTTTGGGGAGTGTGTGCTGGTTTTCTGGTGGTCCACCCAGTCTGGAATGAGTTTGTAGTACAGGGAAGAAGGTAGCTGTGGAGGTCTACAGCTTTATTCAGATTTGTTGACTCAAATCTTTGTCATCCTTCCTGTGGGAGCCCGTTCACATGTTGTCAGTGTTTTGCAAAGTGCAGTCGTCTTGGAGCGATGGAAGGGGACCCCGAAGTCTGTGAAGGCTCCCTGTTGCCTGTGTGGATGGCTTAGGGTTTGTGCAGAACCTGCGCACGCCCTCCTGTGTGCTTTAGGTCATCTGGAGGTTGCTTGCGCCCACCTAACAGAAGTACGCGCTGTGTAAACAGTTGTTACTCCGTGTGGTGAAGGAGCTTACAGGAAAATCAGTCTGAACCAGTGCACTGCAGATGCCTTTCTGCTGAATATTTTTGACCTGGAGTTGCTTTGATGTGGAGGGCGACTACTACTTTATCGTAGGGTTCAGGAGGCTCCCTCTTCCCTGTCCCTTACCTCGTGTCTCAGCCAGCTGGGTGGTCATGGACAACAGAAAGGGCCTTCAGAATGAGGTGCTTGGGTGCCTTGCACGCTGTCCCCATACCCCTGGGCCTCTCCTTGCGGGCCTGGGTCCCAGGTCTCACCTTTGTGAGAAGTTCACAGCCTTTCACCTCTGTGCTACCCCCCCACCACACCCCCTTTCTCTTTGCCACTGTGTCTCAGCCTCTCCTTATGTTGGTCCAGGTTTGTGAGCTTGAAGCCAAGAGGCCTAAAGTGTGACACACAGTGTGGGATCACAGCCACACTAGAGGAGTGTGGCACATGTATCCGAAGGACCTGGAAGGGCTCCTCCACCTGCACCTCAACTGCCAGTCGTGTTTGTGTTTCCTGTTAGGCCGCTTCACACCCTCCCCCACCAAGCAGAATGCCTTCAGCGCAGAGCAGATCTCAGAGCAGATCGGAGTGGAAACACTCCCTCACTTTGTGCCTGATGAGATTTTCCACTTGTGATTAGCTGTGGGTTTCGGTGACTTGAGTAGGGGAGGAAAAAGATACCTCCCCGATGGGTTTAAATCTCAACTTTACGCTTTATTTTGAAACTTTAAAAGTACAGTGCTACAACTCAGAATTGAGTGTTTTGTCACGTTCCTGTGAAGTTTTTTTCGTCTTGTAAGAGAAACTAGTTGAACAGGTAGAGCTGAGATTACTCTAGATTCTCTGTTGGTACATTTTAAGATGTAAGCCCGGATACCTTTAAACCCCGCGAAGCTTGTTTTATGTCTCGAACCCTCACCCAGATTGTTTTACTGCTGTGCAGCTTGTGTTTCTGCACTTCTGATACACACTCCCGCTTTCCCTCCTCCTCTTCACGGTCACATACTGCTCCGCCATGTGACTGTGAGGCCTCCTGGCCCCCCTCGCCAGCCCTCCATCGTGTGCGCAGGCGTTTCTCACTGAGAAGGACCTACCCAGGGCTGTGAGGTCTGCACCTTTTCATTTTTGCTAAGTACTGTCTCCTTAGTCCTACTTCCACTAACCCATTGTGCAGCGCGGTGGTGGTACTGTTTACCCCGGCCGTGGGTGGAAGTTGGTGTATGCTGTGGGAACCCTTGCTGCTGCTGCTGGCGCTTTCCCGAGCTGTCTTGAAATGAATGTGGCATTAAAGAACGATGCTTATTTGATGAGTTCGATTTTTCAGCTGTGTGTCTATGAATATCGGAATTGAGAAGGGTGATAAATTACCTAACCAGAAGTCCTACCAGATACAGTCTTTGCTCCGTATTTGACACGAGATTATATCCCTACAGCGCCCCCTGTCAGATGAAAATGAAAGTTTAAAGGTGCTGGGTCTTTTTCTGGGGGGAGAGGGGATTTGGGGCAAAGTGCATTATTGTGTCTGGTAAGAGCCCTGCTGACTCAAGTGCCTATGTACTGTTTCTCCTTGGAGTGAATTTATTTCTGGAGCTCTTTTCCCCATCTTTTTTTACCTGAAAATTGTTAAAAGAGTTGCAAATGAACTCTGAAATAATGAATGCTATTGTGGGAAAGGAAGTGTGAATTCTCAGGTGTGTTCAGCTCAGTCCTGAAAGTGGCCGCTGACTCTGCTTTGGGCCATGGGGCCCGCACGTACTTTTCCCATACGTGGTGCATCTCCATGGAGGAGGTGAGCGCCCCAGCCACAGGCTTGGGAAATCAGTATCCTCAGGACTCCAGCTGGTCTGGTTTGTTTTCCCTCTCACTCGGTCAGATGCCTTTTTGTTTCTTTATTCCTTTAAAAAAAAAGGCACACTTCCTCATGTTTGTACTTTTCCATCTTTCTTTCAGAAAAGCAAGAGGAAAGGGCATGAATACACCAACATTAAGTATTCCCTAGCGGATCAGGCAGGTGGCGACCAGAGTCCCCTCCCGCCGTGCACACCCACGCCACCCTGTGCAGAGTAAGTAGCCAGGAGGGAACTTCCCCGTCCGCCCAGCAGCAGCGAGCGTTGCGGCCAGGGCTCTGCCCGCACCCATGATCGCTGCCTGCGGCAGGCGCATCAGTAACTGGCAGCTTCCCTGGATTTCTGGATGCTAAGCCAGAACTGCTTCCTCCTAAACTGAAGCCTGGCCCTGTGCTGAGTAGGGTGATGGGGATTTTAAGCTTGTCAAGGAGAATCTGAGTTTTCTTTTGCAGGAGGGAGGTTTTTTTGCAGAGGGAGAGAACATCCTTTGTGATATCTTTAGAAAACTCTTTGTTAAATAAGACCAATAAATCAGCTGTAAACCCATCAGCACAGCCACGTCTGCTGACTTTCCAACAGTCAGCAAGCTACAGCCCACCGGCCCAATCTAAAAGCAACAAAACAAAACCAAACTTCAGAGTAATACTGATGGGGCCATGTGTGGCCTAAAATACTCACTGTGTTCTTTCCACAAAAACTTTGTCAACTGCTTGTTTAAACCAAAACAGCACAGGAAAAACTTGTGTTAAATTGATCATGTGAATAGCAATTTGAAGTTATTGTCTTTCTGTGTATTCTAAAGGCACCCTCTGTATAACGTTTACTTTTTATTTTCCCCTAGGAGTCTTGTCTCTATTTGCTCCTCATGTGGATTTTTAAAGCCCTGCCTACTTTCATATTGTATCTGACCATTTTAGAGAGCAAATAGAAGCTTATATTTACCTTAGCTTTCTGTTTGCATTGAAATGAGATTATGTAGCAGAACCCTTCTCTCTTCCAAGTTCCCTCTTCCTTCTGCCTGCTTTTTCTGTCCCAGTGGGCTGACTGGGAAAGTTGATATTTTAAATTGCTATCTGCAGTAATTTGTAGCGACGCCAGAATGCCAGAGTAACGGGGCTGGCCTGAGACAGGCTCTCTGCCTCTGCTGTCCCCAAATCCTTCTCAGACAGGCACTTACAGCTTTGAGTTCCTCCTCTACTGCCTGGGCTGCTTTGACCCTCCACCCCACCCACCTAGAACCCCGCCATGTCCATACCCAGCAGGTGCCTTGACGCTGGAACCCCACAACCTAGCTGGTGAAGTGCCTGTCGCCTTTCACTGGCCCTGGCTGGAGGCTGATCACTGCTGGCTCCTTCCCCGACTTTCCCGTCCTGGTACACTCGCCTGTCCCCACCCCTCTGCTGGCAGTGACCGGGGCCCCCTTCCCTGTGTAATATCCCACCCGCTTTGTAGTACCCTGGCGCCGCCTCCTGCAGGCCCCTGGCCTTGCCCTCCTGGTCCCCTTTCCATGTCACCGTGACTTTGCCGTGTGTCTGCCTTACATCCCTCCAGCAGCGTCAGCTCCTGGGGGGCAGGAAGGGGCCCACAGGGCACAGTGTGTGCCGGGTGAGTGTCGCCTAGGCTTGTGTGGCATGGCCTGCAGTTCTGTGAGCATCTCCCTCCTTTCCCATGCAGAATGAGAGAAGACAGTGCCAGAGTCTACGAGAACGTGGGCTTGATGCAGCAGCAGAAGAGCTTCAGATGAGGAGAGCTACCAAAACTTGAGCACAGCGAAGGTATTCAGGGCCACTGCTCCCTCGGCAGCTTGTTTATATAATTTGCTTTGTTTGGAAGCAGGCGAGTCATTTGTGACTGTTCCTGCAAAACGTGCCATAATTGAGTTTTGCAACTTTCTCCTTGCCCTGTACTTCTTTCTCCAAGTAGATTTAGTTTACAGTTCATTAAGCATTAAAATCAGATTCAGAATTAACTGTTTGAGGGCTGTGAGGTATAATGTTTACTGGTTGTAGTGCACAACCCAGGGAAATGGCAGATTGTGGTAGCACAGAGCAGGTGCCCCTGTTCTTGCAGTTGTCATTAGAGCTGCTTTACCAGGCTGTGCTGGGATGATCTGTGGGCATCCAGAACACGGGGACACTGCTCCGGGTGGTGGGAGTCAGGATACCTGAGCTCTTCCCAAGTAGCTTCTGAGCGCCTGTGAGCCTTGGGGTGCTGGGCCTCCCTGGCCTCTGTGAGTCAGCTTCATATCCCTGCCAGCTCTGCGGCTGGGAATTGATCCAGCACCTTTGGCAAATATCTGCCCGGTCACCTTTTTAGATCAGGGTGCAGGTATGTGATGCAAGCGAGAAACGAGAAAGGTACAGTGTCATTGTTTTGTGTTGAAATTTCTGTCTCCAAGGCCCAGTACTAAAAGACCTGAGATCAACTGGGTGTGGTTGCATGTACTTGTCATCCTAGCGCTCCAGGAGGCTGAGGCAGGAAGACTGCAAGTGCGAGCCCAGCCTCGGGAATTTAGTGAGACCGTATCTTAAAAGAGAAGCCATGGGGGTTTAGGATGGAGCCTGGTGGGAAGACCCTGGGTTTGGTCCCCAGTACCCTGCCCCCAAAGGCTTTAAATGTACTCTAAGGTAGTCCAGGGCTGCCCGGCATGTGCCAAGCCCTGGGTTCCATTGTCAGCACCACAGACATCTAAGTTAATACGCAGTTTGGTGCACTGCCCAGCTTCTCAGGTATGTGCTCCTTAGAGTTGCTAACTCCTTTCTCCCCCAGATTGGACTTTCACCCTTCCCCTCGATGAAGAACCGACGTGCAGGAGAGCTTCCGCGAAGGCTGAGTTTGGAGCCGGAAGGCTCGCTCTGCGGCTCGCTGCCTTCTGACAAGCAGAATTCGAAACCACTTGAAGACCACTGTGTTCTGCTCCAGCCTTTCCTCAGCTAAGAAGAACTCATCTCTACAATGTAGACAATGCTACATTTTATAGAATTGTATTTTAAATTGAGGAAGCAGTTAAACTGTGCTCTGTATTTTGCTGATCATGGGGATACAAATTCATTTCTTTTTCCTTTTAATAACCTTAACCATTTTAAGTTTTTTTGTTTTTGTGGGGGATGAAGGGGCACTGTAAAAAGAAATGATTTGGGAAAATTAAGCAACAACATCCTTGAGAAGTGAGAATGGTTTCCCTCACTAGCGCTTATTGTTGTAATGTGTTTTGTGTTGCCTGGCCGAATCCCATAGCGCGCATCACTTGTGATGAACAGGTGTATTTCTTACAGCTCTGGAGACTGGGCAGTCCCAGGTCCGTGAGCCGCATCTCATGAGGGACCCTAGCTAGGCCAAAAGCATCATGGCGAGACGAGAGAGAGCAGAGAGAGATCGACAGAGAGCTTTGTAACCCAGCCCCGTGACAACACTGGCTCATGCTGGAGGCTGAGCCCTCACTGCCTGATCACCCGACAGGGCCCAGCTCTCAGCACTGTGGCACCGGGGATCACATCTCGAGTGCACAGACTTCAGGGGCACACTTGGCCACAGCACTCAGCAGTTGATAATTCACTCTAGTGGCTCCTTTTTCTTGTCTTCTCTGCTCCACAGTCCGGCCAGTGTCTGAGACTGAGAAGTTGATCGTGAAAGTGGGCAAAGCAGGATAACAGGTGTTTTCTTAGCAGATGACCAACTGCTGCTCAGCCATTGTGAGAGGGTTGTGACAGGGAGAGGGGCACCCCATTTTCTTTGCCTTTAGTGACTATCTTGTGTTCAGAGACAGGCACCACCGGGTGACCCGTGCCTCAGTTGTCCAGTGTTACTGACCCCCGCCCCCGCTCGTGGCCCAAGCCAGGCTCAGTGGCACTGTTCTGTCTTGGCCACTCATGCGACCAGCAGGTCGGCTGAGACACTGGGGTGGCTACAGTCCTCAGGGTTCCTCCTCCCTGTGGCCTCTGTGTCACCTTCCAGATGCAAGTGAAGCCTTTTACGTGGCACATGTGGCCAGGTTCTCTTCAGACATAAGCCAGACCTGCTGCAGCCCCCTGCTCTGGGCTCCCTCGGTGATGACACAAGGCTCATGAAGAAGGGGTGTGGTGGAGGCCAAGTTCATGGGGGGCCAGGGGCCTGACATGCATGTGCTGCCAGTGACGCAGAAACAGGGCTAGTGAGCACGAGCTGAGGCTGCTGTGACCGTGAAAAGCCAAAGCTGTTTGCAGTAACTGGCGGGAGCTGCGAGTCAGATGACAGATGGACCGAGGGCCTTCCAGAAACTTCTGAGCCAGCTCTGACAGGCCTGCACCTACTTTCTGAACTGTCACTTGGGAAACTGGTGTGGAAAGAATGGGTATGTGAGGGGGCCAGAGCATTTGAAAGGAGAGCCACCCCACCTTCACGGCACCTGTGGTCCTTGGCCAGGGTGATGCTTTCTTAGCATCCCTGGTGACTGGTCAGGCCTTGCCTGCCTGTGCAGTCAGCGCTGGGAGGAGCAGTTAGAACCAGGCCTCTGTCAGATTGAATGGGCCCGTTTTTATTTGAATCAGTGGGGTTTGCTAATGTTCTACCTTAAGTGCCTTCTCTGAGGACTTCTCTGCCTCGTGTAGACTCATTGTTCAGTGAGCGATTTCAGTGAAAACCGTGCGGGGCTGGCTTTCATAGTGAGAATAGCGCCCGCATGTGTCCTTACGCAGATTCTTTTCACTCTGGCCTCTCCCAGAAGGACTGGTGCCCCCCTTCCGCTCGCTGGAAAGCCTGAGAGAGCTGGGGGTGCAGTGGCTGCCATTGTCACAAACAAAATGTATGTCGATCTTCTCCCCCACCGGGAAGGGAGGCAGTAACCCCTGTCTTCTTGTCAGGCCTGCAGGGGAAGAGATTCCAGTCCATTGTTTGCAGCCAGGACTCGGCATCCTGTTCTTTTGCTGCATTGTCACATGGAATAATTTTGGGTTTTGTGGTAATGCTTTGACTCTGGACTTCGGGGGCAAAGCCTTTCACCAGCACACAGGGATTTGGTTGTACAAAGAAATCTGCATTCATGTCTCTGCCTGGAGCTGGAGAGTGGTTGTATTTGCACTTGGAATGGAAACACCTGATCTTGGCCAGCTTTGTCACAGTACATTGGTTGCACTCCAGAGTCAGCAGAGCAGCCTGTTTAATGTTACATAAACTGATGCCAAGACCAGACTCATCAGTGTCCAGGTGGCTAGGTCTGTCTTGTGTTCGGTAAAGGTGGTGGCAGGTTTTGGGGTGTGGTTGCCCTGTGTGTGGAAGAATCGGGTAGTGGGACCATGAGGATGTAGGTAGCTGGAGGTGCGGGATTGAAAAAAACAGAAGCGAAAGTTCTAAAGAAGGGGTTCAGGAGGATGGCAGAGGGTCTGGGGCCAGAGCATTCAGCGGTAGGTGAGTCAGGTTACCTGGGAAACAGATGTGCGTGGTCCCCATGAGGAGTCTACTCTGGCTTGTTAAATGTGCACAACATCCCATAGCTAGCTGGCTATTTTCTAATTAAAAGCATCGGATTTTATATTTGGGGGTGAAAAAATTATCTGGCACATGGTATTGTTTTGGGTTTTTTTTATTTGTTTGTTTTTGTTTTGTTTTGTTTTGCAAGATGTCAAGAGTCTTACTAGCTTTTTTGCTTTTAAAAGACCCGTCACGTCCCGTATGTGGCCCTCATTGAAATTCATGACTTTTCCAACATGGCGAAACGGGGTGGGTGGCTCTGGGTAGAACTTTTCCTGGTACCCTTGCATTCTTTACAGAGCCTAGTTGCTTTATAATAGCCAAGCATAGGGTCAAGATTATCTTTAGGGATTAATTTAGTGGGATTTTAAGAGCTAATACAACCTCTGGGGTTATTTCTAGGTCAGGATGCCATTGTGAAGTGTGCATGTAGATTAGCTGTCCTGCAGGGACGCTTAGGCCGTAGAGAAAAACCCAAGGCCCACTGCAGGTCCTGCGTTCTGTGTGCTGTCAGGGGAAGAGGGTTTGACGTAGCAAGCACGTGAGCCTTCCTAATTTGAAGACTCGTTTCTTAGGGTTTGTGTTAGCCCTTAATTCTGCTGAAATCTTTTTCCTTCTCCCTCTTGAAAAACAAGTTCCCAAATATAGTTATTAGACCTTACCTCACTAAGAAGTCTATTCTTTTGTTCACTATGGGCAGTTCACACAAGGCAAAACTTTCAAATGGTTGGTTTTAGTGTGTTGTATAACTTTGCTGTATATCAAACTAATTTTTACAAGTTTTCATCCTAAACCTCAAATCATGTAATTAATAATTTGCCTGTTTATTTATGACCTAATTGTGATTCTCATTAATAAAAGCTAATGGAAAAGGACCCTTTATTAAGCTGATGGCTAGACCTACATTTAATTTTCCTGCAGTGTATGAAGAAGTATTGTACCAGAGTATTAAAAGATATGTAATATTTTATTGATAAATCTATCCTTTAAAAGGAATACATTTTAGGATGTCATCATTTTGATGTGAATCATGTAAATGTTGATAATATGCTGTTTATTATACATGTAGTGTTTCAAGAGATTCACTTAATTGCCTTTTGCCCACATATATTATGTAGTCCCTTTGCAATTGTTTTTTTAGAAAATGACGTTAAAAAAATAGTTTATGTAGAGAAACATTAGTGGATGTTAATTGTCTCCCCACCTGTATTTATGGGTGTTAGTTCAACTCCTTTGCTAGTTGCAAAGCTATATTATCAGAGTAAAAGTGTATTTGTAAACTGTATGGAACTAAAAATTAGGAATAAGACCATTTTCTTACATTATGGTATTTGTCACTTATTTCATAAAAAACATCCAGGAGCCGGACGGACATAGTGGTGCTCGCCTGTGCTCCCAGCACTTGGGAGGCTGGGCAGGAGGGTTGCCGCAAGTTGAGGCCAGTCTGGGCTACATAGTGAATTCTAGGCCAGCCTGAACTACATAACAAGACTGTCTCAAAAACAAACAAAAACGGAAATGCCCAGAAAAATATGTGATTGGTTGAGTTATCACACTGGCAGAATGCTGGCATTAAGCAGCCCTTAGCTTGAAGGTGTTTGGAATACACAGTAGACAGATCAGCTCCATGGCATTTTACCCATCACCTAATCATTCACAAAACACAGGGCATCTCCAAAACGGACACCATGCCTGTGCCACAACTCAGGGATGGGAGTGACCTACTCTGACCCAGTGGCTGGCTGCCACAGGCGTCAGGGCCTGGCACAGTCAGATTGTCCCTGTGGTAGCTCAACATGAAGATGCCCAGGGCAAGACAGAGATGAGGCAGCTAATTCCAACGGGGCAGGTGGGCACGTGGCAGGGCACGAGTCTCCGCAGAAGGTGGTCTCTTCTGGGTCGTCGCATCAGCCACTAAGGGTTCCCAAAAGAGGCTGTACATAGACACATCTTGGTCCCTGTCACCCTCCTGAGCTCCAGGGTCGTGCAGAGGGTTGCGATGGTCCCCTGTCTGTACATGCCATGGTCCCTGTCACAGGAAAGAAACCCTAGCAAAGTCATAGATGAAAAGCAGTGTGGGAATCCATTGCTCACGTCAGTGGTAGACAGCTGAGGGCTCGGGCAGCTTGGTCTCCTCATAATGAAAAGGCTTCTGGCCAAGCAGCTGCTTGGGGTTCCCTCCCGTGCATGCTTTGCACCCCTGTTCTCTCCAGTCTGGAGGCAGGAAGGGGGCGACCTCAAGGCATAGCTATATTGCAGTGCTGTTTTTCACCCCTTAATAACTAGGACAGTTGCTGAACATGCAAAATAACTCTGCACTAGAAAGGACATTGCTGTCAGTGTAGTTACCAGTGAGCTTACACTCATGTCACTTGAGGTCAGTCTATGTAAATCCCCGAATACAGCTACTGCAGGATATAAAATGCAACTTCCGGGGAGCACTGGCAGTGACGGGGAGAGGGTTAACAGGAACGGGTGCAGTTCAATGGCAGGAATGACTTATACTGCTCTGAATCATTGTAGGGAGGCTTGGTCAGCTTTCTGTCCCTGCAATGAAATTCCTGACACCCACAGGAGAGGTTTATTTGGCTCAGGGACTCAGGTTTAGGAGCAGAGTCAGCCAGCTCCAGGGTGGGAACAACACGGAGGAAGCGCCTGGCAGAGCAGAAATCACCTCACAGTGGCTGGGAAGCAGCTCGGGGCACCTGTGCTAGAGCAGAGAAGGAGCCAGGGACCAGATAGGGTCCCAAGGTCATGCGTCTATGACCTTCCAGACACACCCAGAAGGTCTTCACCTTTTTGCTAGGCTTCCCTTAATCCAGCCAACTCCACAGCCAACATAGGGCAGCCACAGCTAACTGTAACTAATTGCATATTTGAAAATAGCGAAAAGAGGATTTTGAAGGTTCCTCACACGAGGAAAAGATCAGTGATTAAAGTGAAGATGCCAGTTGCCCTGATGGAACCATTATATGTCGTGTGCATCTACTGCCGTATCATACCCTATCCCATAAATATGTGAGGTTAGGTGTCCGTTGAATATAAAAAGTGAAAAAATAGCTACCAAAATAAGGATTATAAGCAAGCAACACCAGACTGCAAGACCTGCATACGGTTTGTGGACCACGGGATCATATGTGATGCTGAGACTTGACGTCAGCGCTAGCTGGAAAGCGTGGTGTACTGAGCTGAAAAATTGCTTTCGGGTCCTAATCCTCTCCCACTTCTGGATACACTGCAACAGCGTAGTGCGTACATATGTGAGTGTTTCCGTTCTAAATCTGGTATTAGCCACTCAGCACCATCTTGAGTAATCTTGGCTAGTTTTGCTAGAATTCCCTAGTATAATTCATGGCTTAGAGTGAGTCATTTGATTCTGAATAATGATTACTGAGATCAATTCTCTCTCTCTCTCCTTTTTTTTTTTTTTTTTACCAGGGATCAAACTCATGACCTCGAACTTGCCAGGTGGATGCTTGTGCCACTGAGCTAAATCCCCGGCCCAATTCTCTTTTTAGTTTTTGGTGCTAGAGATGCAACTGAGAGCCTGGGCAGGCTCAGCATGTGCTCTCCCACTGGGCTGTACATCCAGCCCAAAATCACTTTTTTGCAAGGAAAAAAAAATCCGATTCGCTGGAACCAGCTATGGTGGTGGACATCTATAAGCCCAGCACCCTGAGACTGAGGCAGGAAGACCGTTGCAAGTCTGAGGCCAGCCTGGGCTACATAGTGAGTTCAACTTGAACCAAATAGTAGGATCCTGTCTTTAAATAAATTTTTTTAAAAAGTATTTTTTGATTATAATTGTTTTTTATACCAATTCACAGTTTGCTTAAATTTGAATTTATTCACATTGAAAAAAATAGCCATTTGGGTTTTCATCTAATAAATTTCCTTTAAGAAAGAACATTATATCTGATTGGAACTATCCTAGAAAAGTCTGGTGGTCTATGCCCCTGAGCTTTAGCATCTTTGCTGAGTGTGTATCTATCCCAAGCGGTGATATTTGAGTTTGATCTGATTCAGACTTGAATACTCATCTTCCTTTTTAAATGTTTTCATTGTAAAATATACAGGATACAATTTGCTATCTTGCTGATCTGTGATGTACAGCTCAGTGGTATTAACACATTCACGCGGGTGATTCACACCCTCCCTATTCATCTTGGGAACCTTTGCCATTGAGACTTCCCCTACCCCCAAGTCTGGTGCTGGGGATGAACCCAGGGTCACACCTGCCCAGCAAGTGCCCTACCACTGAGCCACACACCCAATTTTTGTTTTTGAAGCCCCATTCCCACCCCTTAAATTTTTTTTTTTTTGTCTTTTTTGAGACAAGGTCTTACTATGCAGTTCAGACTGCCCTTGAGCGCGTTTTGTAGCCCAGGCTGATCTCGAACTCACAAAGATCCTCCTGCCTCAGCCTCCTCTTAATCTTAAAGCACCTCTGACTGATAACTTTTTATGTATTTTTGAACAGGTAATATATTCATTTAAATACAATGTAAAAAGTTGAAAAGAGCACATAGTGAAAATCTGTCTTCCACTCACTAAGTAACTCACTAAGAATGTTTCCTATGACATCCAAGGTGTCATGAGCAGCTTTGAACTTACGTCTCAAGAATAAAAACTCTGGGTGCTTGGGTTTTACGAGTGTCACTTGGATAAATTATGCCAAATTGCCACCCAGTCAGGTTAAACCTGGTTCTGCCTCCACTGGCCTGTTCCTTCACGCCTGGCCAGCCACCCTGTATCCATCACACTTGCTTCTTGTCCTCCTGGTGGGTGAGAGAAGCCAGTACCGTGTCATCTTTTCGCTTGCCTGTTGGTCCTTTTTCTGTGAACTCTGTACTTCTCTTGATGTTTTTCTGTTGAGGGCTGGGTCTTGTCTTACCTTTAGGAATGAAGGTAGCCAATTCTTTACAACTGCGTGACACCACTGCCTGTATGGAGGCGTAGCCAAGAGCAGTTTTGTTAGCAGGCTCCTCCTTCCATGTGGGGGTGACAGGTACCCCTGTGCCTGCTCTGTTACAGCTGCACGTTCTCCCTGGGGTTGGGGAGCACAGTCTTAGAACTGCAGCCTCGGCTCTTCTGGGATGTGGAAACCCCCTGCCAGCCCCTGAGTCTTAATTATCCCCCATGCAGAGGTGGCAGTTTCTTCAGACTTTCTTCCAGAATCCAAGGTAGCCAGCAGCATGCACCCCTGTCAATCTCTCCTTAATGAGGACAGTGGGCCAGGCTCTGGGCTGGGCTGGGTGCTCTGGAATACAAGATGTCTGTCTCAGCACCTGTCTTAAAGGACTTTATGGCCTATTTAGGGTGAGAAGACACACAGGCTGCATGCAAGGTGGAAATAAAACAGCTGTGGGGGACCAGGGGCAAAGAGGGAAACGGTAGTACCTTTCATTTACTAAGTGACAATTAGGTGCCAAATACTGTCAGCTGTTTATAGGGATCATTTTTCCTCCCTCCCTCCCTTTCTCTCTTTCTTTTCTTTCCTTTGTGCAGCGGTGGGGCCCAATGCTAGGCAGATACTCCACCTCTGAGCCGCACCCTAGCTGTTTCATACTGATTACTTCTAAACCAGAAAAGACCCCCCCCCGCTCACTACCTTGTGTCCAGTGCCCACTATGGCACTTGGGCAGCAGGTGCCCAGCAGTTGAGGGATGAGTGTCTTATGCCCATAATCTGGAGCCGGTCTCACTGGGCGCAGTCAGAGTGCCTGCAGGGCTGTGTCCCTTCTGTGGGGGACCCACTCCCACCTCTCCCAGTTTAGAGGTGACATGCATGCCCTGCCCCAGGGCTCCTCCCTCCACCTTCAAAATCTGCCTCACACCCAAGTTCTGATTGGACATCTGTACTCTCTTTTTGACATGTAAAGATGCTGATAAGAAACATTAAGCCCACGGGCTAATACAGAACAATCTCATTTCAAGATTCTTAATCAGCATTGCAGTCCTGTTTGCCATGCACATGTTCCAGGGCTGATGTGGACCCCTCTCTAAGCTGATTTTCTGCTGCCACAGAAGCCTGGAACCTTATTCTTGGACCTGGAAAAGTCTGGAGCTGTGAAGAAAGGTGCCCTGGCTGGAGCTGCAGGCTCAAAAGAGTTCAGCACAGAAGGAAAAACTACCTGACTACCCTAGTCCCCCAGCTGCCCTCCTTTCTACCACTGGCAGATACTGTGATCTACAGGTGCTACAATCCACATATGTTGTAATCTGCAGGTGCTATAATCCACAGGTGGTGTCTCCAGGTGCTATAATCCACAGGTGTTATAATCCACAGGTGTTATAACCTGCAGGGGCTGTAATCTGCAGATGCTGTAATCCACAGGCATTGTAATCTGCAGGTGCTGTAATATGAAGGTGCTGCCATCTGTCCACAGGGCCCAGACTCCCAGCACAGAACAGGAAAGAGAGCAGCTCTGTGATGGGCCCTACTGGAATCTCTCCCTGTAATTAATGTCAGTGTTATGCTTTATGTCTGGATGTCCCCCAAAGTCAGGGGGAGGGTTTTCCAGAGGTGTCTGAATTTAGTTTGTAATTGATTCATGGTTCAATGCTGGGATTAAGTGAGTGCTAAGGGACAGAAGATGTCCCCCATCCCATTCTTGTTGCTTGTGTTGTTTTCTGCTGCCATGAATGGCTGCCCCTCTGCCAGGTGCCACCCTGCCTTGGAGGCAGCTGATTATGGACTGAAACCTCTACAAACTGTGAGCAAAATAAATCTTTCCTCCCTTGATTTGTGGTATTGGGTATTTTGCCTCAGCAAAGAGAAAAGTAACTAAGACAGTCACCCTCCCCTGGGGCTGTTGGAAATGTAGTTTCAGGTCCCTCAACCCTACAAACAGTGCACATTTGTATGATATCACTGAGACCATGTCAGTCCCTGGGTAGCTTAAGACATGCTGCCCTGAGGTTTTTCCTGTGGAGCAAGAGGCCATTGGACATTATCAGCACATTTGGGTCAGTGCATCTCTGGAGTCGTGGAGCCCAGTATCTTGGTATCGGGACAGCCAGGATGTCCAGGGTCTAGAGGAAGAAGAGACTCAAAGACAGGATCTCATAAAACCAGGCAAAGCATCATCACAAACACCTTGGGAATGGCCCCAGCTATTCTTAGACATCACACCAAGCACCCTGAGTTTGTGAACACTCAAGCAAGTGCTAAATCCCTTAGCTATGCAATGGGGGAAAATGGAGAGGAAGCGAACTCTAAAATTAAAGTCTGCTCAGGAGGTGACAGATGTCTGGGTGTTGACAGATTTCTAGTCTTGTAAGAAGTAATTTTTCCCTGTCTTCATTCATACATGTTTGATCATTGCTTTCCACATTACCATTATTTTTCCCTCATACTGAAATCAATTTCCTTTTTGGCTACGGGCTTGATTTTCCCCAACATGTTACATTGTATGAAAGCTTTAGAAAACCTCTAACAAAGGTTGGATTTATGAACAGAGAAAAGCTCCCGTGCTGAGCCATATGAATTCTTCTCTAGCAGTGCCCTATTGTGCGTTGATTTACTATGTTTGACACCTTCTCTGCATTTGAAAATGGACCAAAATTCTTGTTGGGATCATATCATTATTATCTTTAGATTTAAGAATAAACCACCTGAACTGGGCATGGTGGCGCATGCCTGTAATCTCAGCACTTGAGAGGATGAGGCAGGAGGACTGCCATGAGTTCGAGGTCAGCCTGGACTACAGACCAAGACCTTAGCTCAAAAAATCTGTCCTTAGCAGGCATGTGACCTTGGGCTCGTCACTTTAGAACAACACTGATCCTCTTGAGGAAAATGGAGCTCACAGCTCCTGTCTTGCTTTGAAGGGTCATTTAGAAGCTGAGTGGCAGCAGGATGGCTTGGCACATAATAGGTGCTCACTAAACACCTGTGTCTTTCTTAAGGCCTTTGGGGTGTCTTGCAGGCCCTTGACGGCATGTTTCTAGGCTCCATAGATTATTGATGGCAATAGGAAGACTCAGTGAACAAAACTCATGGATGGCAGTAGAGGTCATATTGCTGCAAGGGGTTATTTATGCACATCAACCTTTTCATTGTATTACAGCCCATTAGCATCAGAAATCCTCCCCTAGCCTTCCTCTCTGGCCCAGAAGGAAAACTTACGTGACATGGTGGGGAAGCACAAACACACCCCCGGGGTCCTCTCCTGGGGAGTAGATAAGGCGTTAGTGGTCATATTTTCCACCCATTGAGTCCCATGGCACGGTCAGCAGATGGGGATCCCCACAAACAGGGCCTTGAGAGAGGCGGGCAAACAGCAGAGAATGACCGGAACAAGGCTGCTCTTCCACCCATTCAGCAAGACCCGTTCAAAAGCCCATAATACAGAGGACCAGGGACATAGCTCAGCAGCACAAGTGGCCGCCCTGCAAGTGCGAGGTCATGATTTCAATCTCTAGTGCAAACGAACAAACAAAACACACGATACAATGAGGAAAAGAAAAGAAAGGAAAAAATCTCTGGGTGACACTGCGAAGACAGACACAGGACGGGGAACTCCCAGGTTCTGAAGAGGGACAGCTTTGCCCAGGGGGAGGAGGGGGATGCGGAGAGGCGTGGACGGGGTCCTGGTCCTGGTAGTTTCCAAGTGGGCGCGCGCACTAAGGTTGCCCGTGGTGTTGGTTTTTATCTGACGCACTCTGTGTAGCCTTTCGGACACTTGACATAGATAGTGGGAGATCCGTTAGCAATGAGAGAATAAACATGGCAGAATGGAAGGAAGAAGCAGGGTGAGGGAGCCAACTCCGTGGCCCAGCCGGCTGTTGCTGTGCATTGAGTGCCGACCGCAGACAGGTGCCAGGCGAAGCGGCTGCCACGCTGGGAGAGCACGTCATAGATAGGGGCTTTCAGATGAGAGCTGGCAACGCCTGTTGATGGAGTGCTTACTGATGCACACGCGTTCTCTCATTTCATAGTTTTAGTTTTATTTTAATTTATTTTTGCCTTTTTGAGACAGGGTCTCGCTACGCAGTTCAGGCTGGCCTTGAGCTCACTTTGTAACCCAGGCTGGTCTTGAACTCCCAATGATCCTCCTGCCTCAGCCTCCTGAGTGCTGGGATTACAGGCGTGAGCCACCATGCCTGGCTCTCACTGCATGTTTCCACGGCTTCTGAGGACTGTACTGGACCCCAAACATAACTTGGGGCCAGGGGTTGGCGAACTCCTTCTGTCGAGGGCCAGGGAGTGGAGACTGCATGCCTCTGTGGGCCTCGCGACCTTGGCTGAGACTAACTCTGCTGCAGTAGCTCCAGAGCTGCCAGGCATGATTCCTAAGTGAGTCGGTGTGGTTGTGTCCAGTAAGACCCAAGCGATGGACACTGAGGCTGCAATTCTGCCCAACTTTCACAATGTTTTCCTTTTGATGTTTTCTCCTGACTATTTAAAAACCAAAAAATTGTTTGTTACTCATGTGTTTCAACAGCATGGGACTGGAACTGGGCTTTAGGCTGTCATGGGTTTGTCGTGTGCCAAGTCTAGACCGGGACCCTGCTGACCTCCTTCAGCACTGTAGACCCAGCTTCTGGCACAGCCTCTGGGATGGAGTACGTGTTTATTGACTGAATAAATGAGTACAAGCTAATGTCTGAGAAGTCAGATGAAAGGGGCGTTTTTCTCTGCCCTGTTGAGTTGAGACAGGATCTTGCTAAATTGTCCAGACTGAACTTGAATTTACGATCCTCCTACCTCAGCCTCCTGCATAGGTGGGATTACAGGCATGCACCATAGCACTTGGCTGATAACTACTTGTCGCATTTTTAGGGTGTGCTATTAATGGCATTCTGTCCCAGACACCCCGGCATGCAAGGCTGTCCCTGTGTTCTCCACTAGTGAGACTGCTCTTCCCTGGAGCCACTGTGGGACAGCAGGACAGCAGAATCTGCCTGCTTTGGTGCATGTGCGAGTGAATGTGTATGTGTGTGTGTGTGTGTTGAATAAAGTTACCAATTTTGCCATGGTGTTTTAATCTGAAAAATTTCAAGCCTGCAGAAGAGTGTGTGAGCGCAGGGAACACCCACAACCCTGTCCCCTGGCGTGGCACTGCAGCAGACAGACGAACAGGCCTCTGCGAAGAGCACACTTCTTCCCAGCCCTGCACCCTAGCAAAGTTCCCCCTACACAGAAACTCACTATCCTGGCACCCCCATCCGCTGTCCCCTGGTGTCTTTTACAGCCTCTCATTTGAGGGCCCTGTATGACATTTATTAGTCCCTTTATTCTTTCCTGGACCCCAGCACGGCTCCCTGGGCTTCTGTCCTTCATGGCCCTGGGATTTGGGGAGCCCAGGCCCATGGCTGTACAATGTCCCTCCATTTGGACTCCTTTGGTTGCGTCCTGGCGATTGGACTCAGGTTAAGCATTTCCAGTAAAACCGCGGCCTGGGTGAGGCTGTGTCCTTCCTGGAGTGTCCCACTGGCAGGTGTGGGATGTCACTTATCCCATTATTGATGTGGGTATCTGCGATCACTTGGTCAGGGTGATTTTTTTTCCCTGGATCCCCCCCACCCCGAATTTCTACTTATAATCAACATCTGCCTGTAAAAATTTTTTTTAAACTCAAAGGAAACATTCAGAAGAGGAAATCATTGAAGAGCATAAACAGGAAAGACAAACAGGTGTGAGGCACCAGCCATCAGGCACAGTTGAAGGGGGACAGGGCCACCCGGGAGTGCAGGCCTGGGCCTGGCCCTGCGGCTCTGTGTATGCGAGGTGGCCGCTGGCAGAGCAGGGGAGATTTATGGGCCGGGTTAACAAGCTGTGACCCGGTGGCGCTGGCTGCGGGGGGGTGGGGGGGGAGGCTGCAAATCTTGGCAGCTGCGTTAGTTTCAGCCGTGCAGTGACAAAGGTGGAGGATGCTTTAGTTTCAGCCGTGCAGTGACAAAGGTGGAGGACGCCTCCCCTCCTGTGCTCTCTTCGAGGCAGCAGCACGGACACATACTGCTCTGAATCATTATCTCACCTGATAATCATGATTGTCCCCTATGGTCGCCCAACATCCCTGTCCTCTCCCTGCCACCTCGCCTCGGAGCAGGCTCTTTCGGCAGCCTCAGGGCACTCAGGGGATTGCCGACCTTGACCTTGACCTTCTGTGTGGAAGGGCTGAGCAGGAGCAAGGAGCAGGTAGATTGACCATCTGAGCTTACAAGGGACATCTGCCTGGTGACCTTTTGTTTCAATTCTGTGTGTTCAGGTGAGGAACCCAGAACTTGAGAGAGAGAAAATAATTGGTCCACTCTCCCCCAGGGGTGGCCCTTCTCTCCTGACTCTACTCTCCCTTGTCTAGGCTGACCTTGAAGTCACGTGGTAGCTCAGGCTGACCTTGAACTCACAGCAATCTTCCTGCCTTAGCCTCCAAAGTGCTGGAATGTGCCACCACACCTGGTGTTAAGAAATTTATTATTTTTATTTATTTATGTTGGTTTTTTGAGATAGTCTTGGGTATGTAGTTCAGGCTGGCTTCTGCAAATCCCTTTGCTTGTGGCCCCTCCCTCATGGCTTGCCCCATTTTTTAATAGAATTTCCTAAAAGCTTGCCTCTACGCTTGGGGCTTTTCCTGTTGGATGCCTCTTTAGCACCGGAGCAGGGCACCCCTCTAGGCACGTTCCAGGAGTCTGCTGCGGCTGTGCTGTTGGGCGTGTCTCCTGTATTTTCTGGACCTCAGCTGGCACCACTGACTGACTGGAAGCCAGAGCCGAATGCAGGGTGCAGTACTAAGAGGGATTTGAGGTGATCCAAGGATGGAGATGTGGGGTTTAATTTTCAGTATGGGAATGGAACCCAGGGCCTTCACAATAAGCTACATCCTCAGATCTTTTTATTTTTCAAGAGGATCTTGCTAAGTCACTGTCTTAGTTACTTTTCTCTCATTGCTGGGACAAAAAAACACCCAAAACTAAGGAAGGAAAGGTTTGCTTAGCTCACAGTTTGTGGAGGTTTCAATCTGTAATCAGCTGGCTCCAAGGCAGGGTGTGCAGTGCTGGGGCAATGCTTCAGGGCAGAAGACAGCAAAAGCAGCAAGTGCAAAAGTGGGGAGAACCAGCCTCTTTCCCTCCCTTACATTGTATGCAGGGTACCTGCCCTTGGCTGGGTGGGTGTGACAAGTGCCTGCATACCCTCCTCCTGCATGAGAGGAGGATGTTTACCAAGTGAGGGCCCTGGCTCCCTGCTGAGTTGCTTAAACTTCTAAACTTCTCAAATTGACACAATGTATCAACAGTTGCTTGGCTCTAATTTGGGACTCTCTTGTCTCAGCCTACCAAAGTGCTAGTACAGGCATGCACTACCATGCTTAGCTTGTGCTCTGGACCATCTACCTCGCTGAGACAGGAGGTGGTGTGTGCATCAATTTAAAGACAAGTATTAAATAAATGGTAAAGCGCCTGTGACTGGCATATGGCAAAATGGTGAGTTGAGAAATCTAGAGTTCTGTAAATCACACATAGCTTCCCTGCACTCGGAAGGAGCTGGATGTGAGCCCCAGGCAGCTCTGAGTAGCTTTAAAAATCACCTCTCTTCCTCCCGCAGAGCCTGGGACATTTAATAAGAGAACTATTTACGATGATGTGGGTGGGGGAAGAAAGCTGAAGGGGATGAGGGGGACACGCAGGCAGACAAGACACATGGAAACTTCCTACCTCCAACCTCCAAAGTCCGGGTTATCTAATGGGAGCAACAGCCAGATTAGCAAGTTAATAAATGGCAAACCCGGCAAAGGAAAACGAGCAGGGGATGTGACCTGCTGCCCTGTGAGCTGGGAATGATTTGGTGTTGGGATAGGGGACAGGGTAGGCTGCCTTGGTGAGGGGCAGGAAGGGGCTCTCAGATCTGAGTGACCAGTGGAGGCAGGCGGGCAGAATTCTGGATCTGAGTCTCCCAAGGAGCCAGGCGCTGTTTTGCGGGGGAGAAATAAACCTCAAAAGGGGTGGCCTTGTAGATCAGCCACCCCAGACAAAGCCCCTAAGGGTGGTGGGGTGGCCAGGCTACACCAGGCCTGTGATCTTCCCTGGCAGCAAGGGACAGCAAGTCCCTTCCTCCCAGGCCCAAGGCTCCTCTTGCTCCCCACTTCCCATTGCACCCACCCCCCCGCAGCAACTGTGAGGCATTTGTTATCACATTGCTATCTGATGTCCCGTAAGAGCACCAATGGCTCATAGCTGTGTCTTTTGGAAGCCGATTGGCAGATGGGGCACTGGAGCTGACCGCACAGGTAGGAGGCGGGGCCTGTCTGGAGAGGCGGGGCCTGTCTGGGGGGTGGGGCCTGTCTGGGAGGCGGGGTCTGTCTGGGGGCGGGGCCTGTCTGGAGAGGCCGGTCATGGGGCAGGTCTGTCCTGGTTTCTCTCCCTCCCTGCTGGCTGCTGTCCTGCACCAGACTCTCCCCCTGCTGTCCTCCAGCCTAGAGCCTGTCAAGAAGGGACAACAACCACGAGCCAAAATAAACCTCTCCTCTGAGAGGTGATGGGTGGCAGGTATTGTGTGGCTGAGACGCCACGTATAGTGTGAAGTTAGGAGGGTTTGCTTTAAGCCATGCCCACGAAGAGGGAACAGCAAGTTGACCAACTAGACTGTGATAGAAACAGGTGAGGAAGGAACACTTTCCTCTGTCCGGCAACATCCTGGCTGCAGGTTTAATGTGCAGATAAAGTGTGCCTGTGACAAGAGGTGACCCAACCTGAGACATCCTGAGGGGTCAGACCCGTTTGACTTCACTCGGGATTAGTTCTGCCTCTTCATGGTGATTTACTTTCACCGAGGCTCAGAGAGGGCAAGTGGCTTGCCCAGGGACACACAGCGTGGTTGTAAATGCAGAGCCGTGGCTGGCACTCAGGACTTCCTGCTTCCTCACGATGCATTTGTGCTATTCTCTCGTCTATGAGACTGTCTCCAGTTGCTGCCTCCCTCTGGGGACAAGCCCGAGTCCTCATGTCCCTGAAAGTAAGCGCAGTCTGTGATTTGAGCTCTGGCTGTGTTTCATCTTTTCCGGGTGTTAATGGTGCTTCCCATCATGCAGTGCTCCAGAAACTGGGTTCTCTTCCTGCTCTTTGTGGTCTCAGAGAGATCAGAAACAAAAGTGGCCATGGCATCTTCTTCTGGATGCAAATGTCCATCCTGGCCACCTCTGCTGAGGGTTGCTTGACTGGACCCGAGGTGACCACTTCCCCTCCTGACTGTGGTCCCACATCCCCAGTGAAACAGTGAGTGATGACAGTAGATGCTCAGGAAATGACAACTGTCACTGTCACCTTCTACGGATGTTATTCACATTGTTCTCATTACTGGGCATGGAGAGAGGCAGTGGGGCGGTGGGGCAGGCGAGAGACAGGTGTGTATGTTTGGGGTCAGACACACAGGTTTTAGGAGGTCAGAGAGGCTTCTCTTGTCTGGGGTGACATTTAGGAAGAATCTGGAAGCATGAGAAGTAAGTTGCCAGCTAAAGAGTGGGAGGAGCATTCCCAGCAGAGGAAAGGCATGGGCAAAGGCCCTGGGGTAGGAAGAAGTGTTGAACATGTAGGATGTGACTGTGTCACTGCAGGAGGTAGGGAAGAGGTGAGAAGCTACAAGTCCAGGACTGACACAGCTCCTACCTGGCAGACCCAAGGTCTTGAGTTTGATTCCCGATACCAACTCCTCCCCCCAAAAAATCTCCAACAGACCTCCAAAAACTGGAAGACTAGGAGAAGTAGGAAAGAGCAGGTCACACAGGAAGCATGGAATGAGGGTTTTGGTTGCACTGTGAGTAGAATGGGAAGTGCTAAGTGCTGGAAAGTATTAAACCAGTGAAGATCACAATGTCATTTCCTTAGAAAAAGAAAAAGAAAAGATGAAAATCTGGCCTGGGAGCAGGGTATCAGCACCCACATTGATCATGACTTTCTCCATTTGCCCTGAAAGTTCAAACCTCACACCCTCCACTGCCCATCTCGGAGACTCCCACTTCTCAGGAATTCTGGCCTCCCCAGCCCCGCAGGATCCTGGGAGTGGCTGTCACAGGTATTTTTTTTGATGGTCACATTCAAGGGTTGTTTCCTGTGATTTGTATGGAATGACTCAGAGTTTTGCAAATTTTAAGTGAAAGAGTGACGTCCAGGCAGGTGTCATGGACAAAGCCTGAGCCGGCCTGGGTGTCCCCTGGGTATCCCCTGAGTATCCCACTCCCATATGTCCTCCCAGGGCGGGTCTGTCCCCAGCCGGAGGAGCAGATCCTGTGCCAGAGGGGACGGTGTGTCACGGTTTGAATAATGAGTTTGCGTTGAAGGGGGCGCTCATTGGAATGATGTCCATCTCCTCAGTCCTCCGGCAGGTTATGATTCATTCCCTCTGCAAGATCGTTTCTGGGGAGTGAGACAGAAGTATTTACAGGACATAGAGAACAAGGAGTAGAGGCTTGGATGATTTCTAGTACAAAAAAATATTTGTATTGGGGTCTGTGCCCAGGTCCCCAATCTCCCAAACAAAGGCCCAAATGAATGAGACCTTCAGGGCTCCGGGAGGACCAGAACCCTCTGCAGAGTTCTCAGCTCTGGTGGTTGCGACAGTGTCTCTGGTGGTCTGTATTTATTTAGTATGCAAACGAGGAAGGGGTTAGAGTGGAAAACCAGGGAACCTGAGCAGGAACTTGGGAGGGGTTCAGGGATCCTCCAAGCAACAGAGGATGCCAATTAAGGAGAACTGTCGGAGGAGACAGTCTCCAGGCGGCCTCAGCTGTGGCCCCTCTTGCCCCCTGGGGTGTCTCCTCATTCTCAGTCCAGCCATGTCTGGTTCACGCCACAGCCCTGCACGTGTATTCAGCTTTAACGGCTCCAACAGTTTTGTCTGATCCATTTGAAGACAGCAGGAGCGGAAGACACAGCTGTTTGGCTGTCCCCCCTCCCCCCCACCCCCGTCCTGGAGCGTGAACCCACTGCCTTCATGCTGAGCTATATCCCCAGTCCTTTTTATAATTTTGTGACAGGGACTCACTAAGGTCTTAAATTGCCCATGCTGGGCTTGAACTTGCAATCTTCCTGTCTCAGCCTCCCGAGTAGCTGAGGTTCAGCACCCCCGGCTCTTCCACATGGTGCTAAGGTTTTCTGTCTTTCCTCTTCCGGGTTGGTCTTTACCATCTTTTAAAGAAGTGGCCCAAAGGACAGTCATGAGCCCTTTCAGCAGGAGATGGGCATTTCTGGAAGCTGACTCGTGTTTCTCCTGGGGCCTCAGAAGGCAGCAGAGAGAGACCCCAGTGGCCACGTCCCCACTCTGCCTGTGACCTCCCCCTTGTGCTGGGGCTGCCGCACTGGCCATGTGTCAGTGTGGGGGAAGCCTGCGGTGCGCCCGGCTGCCAGTGGCTGGGAAGCAGGGCTGAGTGTCTTGCCTTCACTGGGCACCCTGGCAGGGTGCGGAGCAGTGGGTAAGAAGGAAGACCAAGGCCATGGGTCCCTGTTTCTCAGAGTTCAGCTCTCTGGCTCCATGACTTGGTGGCCTCAGTGAGGGCCCGTGGGGTGGCCAGGGGAGGTGGGTGCTGGCTGGGTCCAGGGATAACAGTTGCTTGGGTGTGCTCTATGGCCAAATGGCATTGATCCCATTTTACAGTTGAAGAAACCAACTCACAGCAGGCACCTGAGATACACAAGAATGTAGATGAGCTGGGATTTGAACTTGGCTCCATCTGGATTCAGTGTACTTGTTTTCATCTGGGATAGACCCTCCCATCCCCCCTGGCCGGCCACCATCTCCTCTTGCTTGGAGCCTGCACTAATCTCTCCCAGGTATTCCTGTTTACCATCCCCCATCCTCTCAGCCCAGCAGTCTGAGGGTTATTAGGTCCGTCTCCTGCAGCTCCCATCTGATCATATCCACTGTAAAAGCCAGGATCGTCACTCTGGCCTTCAGGCCTGATGTGCTCTTCTGTGTCCTCATCTCCTGCCATTTATCTCCTGCTGTACTCCAGGCACTGGGCTTCCTTCCTCTTCCTTAATCAGACTGGGCATGTTCCTACCCCAGGACCTTTGCACTGGTAGTTCACGCTGCCTATAATGCTCTTCTTGAATGGCTACAGTGGCTGTTTCCTTGCAAGTTTTTGCTCAAAAGTCTCTTAGTCCTTCTTTGACCACCCTGTTAACATCTCCATCCTTTCTCCCACCTGATTTCTCCCTCTTCCCTCTATGTAGCCCAGGCTGGCCTCAAACTCATGACAATCATCCTGCATCAGCCTCCTGAGCACTGGGATTACAGGCGTGTGCCACCATACTGGGCTCCGTTGTGATTTTAATGTGCATTTCAGGACATGGGAATTGTATTTGAGGGATAGTGGGTCTTGTCCCCCCCGCCCCCAGCTGGAACCCTGGAGCTCCAAACTAGAGTCTTCTGCTATTTCTTGAGCAAAGGGAAAGGAGTCTTTGTTTTGGGTTATAATAAGACAGGCAACTTACACAGAACAGAAGTTAGCAGCTGCTCTGCACACCAGGCCTAACATTTAGGGATAATTGAGGAGCTGGAAGGCAGAGTTATTAATAAACTTGGGGGGAGTGAAAGAATGAACGCCGTCAATGGGAAAAGCTACAGTACTCCGCATCCCCAACAAGACCCTGCCCGGCACTCTGCACTGTTCATTTGCACATTAAGGGAAGTATTGTTTTAAAAATAATCAAGTCTAATTTTGCATGTTTGGGAGAGGCCTCTCCGCTGGCTTTAAAAAGTCTGTATTTATGTGTGATGCTCTGAAAACGGATTAATCTCCACCGCTAAGCTAAGCTGCTATCTGTCCTCCCAAACGCTCACCAAAGCGCCGCATCACTAGAGCAGGAGAGCTGGGGTCCTGGAGTGAGAGCTGGGGTTCTACAGAGAACCCCAGCATTCCAGCCTTCAGAGCAGGGATCCCAGAAATGATCGAAACCCATTTTCTTCATTTTATAGATACAATGGAAATAGAGGCCCGGAGAGGTAAAGGACCTCGTCTAAAGCCACAGCAAAGCAGTGGCAGAGTTCGGGTGAGAACCCGGGCCTCTTCTGGCCTCGCGGTTGTATTTCCCGCCACACCTGCACGTGCCGTGTTTCACCTATGCTCTAAGCATCTCCGAGCATCATGTACACCCTTGGCTACCTCATGCTCTTTCTTTAAGTCAGTTAATATTTTCAATGTTTATGTAAGAGGGGAGCACGGCCTGCGTATCAATCGGCGCTAGCCAGACCATGATGGGCGAGACCTCGACGTGGACACCAGCGTTCGCCTGTGCCCTGCACACTGGCTTGGCCCTCAGGGAGACCTAGGGGTGCTTAAAGGAGCCACCAAGCTAGGTATGGTGGTGCATGCCTCTGAGCCCAGCATTCTGGGAGGCTGAGGCAGGAGAATCACAAGTTGAGCCAGCCAGGGCAATTTAGCAACTTAGTGAGACCCTGTCTCAAAATCAAAAGTACAAAGGGCTGAGGATGTGGCTCCATGTGAAAGCCCTGGTTCAATCGCCAGCACTGGAGACATTAGCAGATGTAAGAGAGGTGTTCAGAACCTGGGTAACACCCTCCTGAGACTTTCTGTGTCCTATAATCAGAAAGATTGGAAGGGAGAGAAAGGGCATGTCCTTCCCTCAGGGTGACCAGGTGGACCAGGTAAGACAGCTCAGGGTCACTGGGAGCCTAGCTTCTGGGGAATCTGGCAGTGAGATCTTGAATGTAGATATGATTGCTGGAACCAGGCAGCCCTCCTTGATGATGAGGTTAACTATCAAAATGGGATATCTCTACAGTGCCTAAAAAGATAGAAGCAACCTGGTTCCTTGGGTTATTTTTTTTTCCCTCCTTTTAAAATTGAAATAAACTGCCATCTTGTTAAAGTCCCTATTTTGTTGGGTCTCTACTGTTCCCAGCCAAACTTCATTCTAATATAACAGGAGACTGAACTCTGGATTAGGAATGAGAAGGCTTGGATTCTTGGCCTGTTTCTCCAATTCATTTTCCATGCAAGTTTAGGGACTGCTTTGCAATCTCCCTGCTTTGCAATCTCCTACCCAGCATTGTATGAAGTTTCCAACGAAGCTGCCCCTGAGGTCCCTGGACCAGGCTCAGAGCCCCGAGTTTCGGGTCCAAGGCGGTGGGGAGTAGAGGAGGAGGAGGAGGAGGAAGCCGGTGGGAGCAGTTTTGCCTGCCTTTGTCACCGTGGCAGTCACCCGTCAGCAGGCAATGGATGCACAAATGGGACTGCAGGCGTGAGGGCGCTGTGCTGGAGCCTGAGGAAGGGCGGTCTGCAGCCGGCAGTGTCCAGCCTTGAACCGCCTTGCTTTCTCCTTCATCTGCCGCCGAGGATGTGTTCACCACACAGCAAACAGCCATTCCTGTCTTCCCCCATCACATCTCTGCCAGCTGCACTGGGGTTATGTATTTTAAATAAAGCATTTAAAACCACTCAGGCCACAGCTCCAATCACCATGGATACTCATCACTGAAGCCCTCCGTTGCCATGGCAACACCCCACTGTTGCCTCCCCTCAGCCCCCCCACCCCGCCTGTCTACCCTGAGACTGACACCTTGGTGATGGTGAGTGACAGGAGAGGGTTTGAGAGGAAATTCCAAGGGCAGAGAAGCATGAAATATCTTGCCAGAAAATAGATAGTTTTCCATGATCGTAGTAAGTGTGTTTCATGCTCTTGTTTTATCGGGGATAGCTGACTGTTTTTACAGCGAGAAACAGGAAGAGCAATAGTGAATTAGAGCCAAATTGATCCTGTTGTCATAGTCCATGGGGGGATTTTTAATGGCTCTTCCAGCTGTGTTGGGAATGTGGTCAGTAGCAATCTAGGAGCATGAAACCATGGATATCACCTTACCCACTCTCTGCACTTTTCAGAAAAAATGAAGAAAACCTTGTGGGGAGAAAAATTTTCTGCCCAGGTAGCCACGGCAGCCTGTTTGGAATGGTAAGAAATGAGGCAGTGCCACATTGCCAGCGTTTGGGTTGTGGTTATGGAAGGGGTCAGGGTAGACTCAGGCCCTGTGGTATAGACAGATGCCAGGTTGGACACAGCTTGCATGGACCACAGAATCTGAGCATGCCTTGGACCATCTCCCTGAAAAACTCTAAAACTCCCACTTTGTAGTTCAGGCTGGATTTGACCTGATTATGTAGCCCAGGCTGGCCTGGAACCTGTGGTGATCCTCCTGCTTCAGCCTCCTGAGTGCTAGGACTGCAGGTGTTTGCCACCACACCACCCACCAAGTCCCATTAAGTTATTGCAGGCTGTTAAAAAGCCAGCACCTAGACTAAACCAGGTATTTCATATACAGGCTGAATATCCCTTGTCCCAAATGTATAGGAGCAGGAATGTTTGGGGTTCAGACTTTTTTCAGATTTTGGAATATCTTTAAATAATGGGATATCTTGGGGATACAACCCAAGTTTAAATATGCAGTGCATTTATGTTTCATTGCCTGAGGTTACTTTTGTGGCATTGGGGCTGGAACCTGGGGCCTCACATGTGCTAGGCAGGTGCTTTAACCCTGAGCTACACAGCCTCAGCCTGGAAGGTGATTTTTATTTACTATGTTAAAAATTTTGTGCACGAAGCAATGTTTTACTCATGAGGTTAGATACAGAATTCCCCACTAATGGTGTCATACTGGTGCTCAAAAAATTTCAGGCTGTGGAATATTTTGAATTTTGGAGTTTCAGGATGGATCACTGCCCCGTGGGTATGGACTCACCTTGCAGTGTGATTTCTCTTCTCTTCTCTTCTCTTCTCTTCTCTTCTCTTCTCTTCTCTTCTCTTCTCTTCTCTTCTCTTCTCTTCTCTTCTCTTCTCTTCTTTCTCTTCTCTTCTCTTCTCTTCTCTTCTCTTCTCTTCTCTTCTCTTCTCTTCTCTTCTCTTCTCTTCTCTTCTCTCCTCTCCTCTCTCCTCTCTTCTCTTCTTTCTCTTTTTTCCTTCCCTTTCCTAGCAAATATTTCATTTTGTTTTGTTTTTGTCTTTTTGAGACAGGGTCTCACTGTGCTGTTCAGGCTGGCCTTGAGCTCACTTTGTAGCCCATGCTGGTCTGGAACTCACAATCCTTCTGCCTCAGCCTCCTGGGTGCTGGGATTATAGGCATGCACCATTATGCCTGTGCCTGGCTTATGCAGTATGATTTTCTCACTTGACCATGCCTGCCACGAGGAAGGGGTCTTGTCGGTCCCACTACTGTCTGTCCCCCAGCATCTACAACAGCACCTGTCCACAGTAATAGCAGCCTATGTCCTGAATGAAGGATTCGGTAAGTGGCTGAGGGCCAGATGCAGAGTATCCTAATAGACTTCTGACCTTGCAGGTGAAGACCTGCTCCCGTTGTCATGGGCGCTGCCATGAACTGATGGACACTTGCAAACAATAGCAGTGATCATTTGAAAGAGCCAGGTTAGTGCTCTAAGAATGTTACCGGCAGCCTGGGCGTGAGACTTAGCCATACCTGCAGGACAGAGGGTCCCATCCCCAGCACTACTTAAAAGAAAGGAAGAAAGAGAAAGAAAGAAAGAAAGAAAGAAAGAAAGAAAGAAAGAAAGAAAGAAAGAAAGAACCATTACACGCATGATCCCTTCCATCTGTCTGGTGACTCCGTAGGGTCATCGAGGCGTTATTATTTCTGTTGCATGATGGAAGAGAGCAAGTGTACAGAGCTGACCTAACTTACTGAGGGCTGAGCCTCCTGGGCCCAGAGTTCTGACGCCAAAGTCAACGGCCTGACAACTAAGCTCAAGAAAATAAAGGTCATGGGTGACACTCCGCCCTCATTTCATTTCTTAAAGATAAAACCCATATAACCGCTTTTTTTTTTTAAGGGGTGGTGTTCAGTCAGGATTATGCGAATCAAGTGATGAGGCTGATGTTTTGTAACGTCTTCTGCTTCCTAGAGGCGACGCCTTTAGCTCGGAGAACTTCGTCCTCTCAATTGCCTGTTCTTGCTTCACATGCAACTGCAGAGACACGTCACCGTGCAAGGAAGATTTCTTTAGTTATAAGTTTATGCATCGGGGCAGGGAGGGGCTGGCTGATTATTTGTTTATTTGTAGCCTACTATGATCTGGGACACAACGTGTGATCAAGAGCTACGGTGAATGTTTAATTTTTTTAAATGATCACAGTAGAAGACTCACTGCCACTCACCTTTCTCAGAATCCACCCCCCCACCCCACCTTGGAATGCACTTCTCCCTTGCTCCTGCCGCTTTCTGAAGCAGGTCTGGAATCCTCTTTCTTGAGGGTCTTTACTTGTGCTGTCACGGCTGCCTCGATGTTCCACGTTGATTCAAAGCGTTTACCGCAGTCATTCTGACTTGGGGAAGGGCCAGGACTCACAGGGTGCCGGATCCGCTGAAGGAGGTGGGTGAGGACCTGGGTCACGCTCTTGCCTGCCCATCTTTGCGCTGGATGGCACATGGCAGCAGTGTCACTGTGTTGTTGTTGTTTTTTAATTACATTTGTGAAGACACAAAAGATTTCCAGTCCTGCTTCAGAAAGTGGCAAGATGATGGGACAAGGGTGTTTGGAGCATCTGGGAGCATTTTATGTGCCGGTGCAGGGATGGGACCCATGGCCCTGCACGTGCTAGCAGAGCCTGGCCCTGTGGATAGTTCTGCTTCTCCCGGGTGGCTGGGCCAGCCTTACCCATCTTGCTCACATTTTCTGGTGCGGCCCGAGGGCTGGCCCAGCTGTCACTCTTGCCCCATGTGCTCTGCAGACCAGACTGCCAGCCAGGCTCGTCCATCCCCTTGTGCCCTCAGAGACCTAAGGGCACAGGTGGATGTGCATGGGGCTGGGGCCTGGAACCAGTGCCTGGTCCTTCTGCCCTGTGCCACTGGCCCAGCTGTGGGGCCCAGAGCCAAGGACCGAGGAGGTCACTCTTTCCCACCTCGTAGAGGGCCCTGCAGATGCCGGGCCTTCGGTTTTCCTTCTTCATCCGAAGCTGGGGAAGGAAGCGAAAGGGTGGAAACCAGACCAACTGAAGGGGACAGCTGTTGTCCTAGTCACCTTTCTGTCACTGGGACACAATTCCCGACACCCCTAGCTTTTTCTGGCTCATGTTTTTAGTCCATAGCTGGCTGGCTCCAAGGCATGGTGGAAGTGTCTGGCGGTGGAGGGCTGCTCGTGTCGCGGAGTGCAGGAAGCAGAGACAGAAGGGAGGAGTTGGTAGGGAGAGGAACCCTTCCAGGTCACCCCCACTGACCCAGCTAGGCCCCACCTCCTAACAACAAGCACCCCAGTGGTCCAGTCCTCTTCCAACAAGCCCTCCCTACAAGTGCATGAGGTCACCGAGGGACATTCTCTGCATACACCATAACAACTGTGAACTTAAAAAGTTAAATGTTGACAGAGGAGTGCTCTCTGGTAGGAAGGTCTGTCCACTGTTGTATCTCTGGCATTGAGGCTGTCTGCCACACTGTAGGTACCTACTAAGTATTTGATAAATAATAAACCAATAAACCAAGTGTAGGGGTGCATACTCAGGAGACTGAGGCAGGAGGGTCACTTGAGCTCAGGAGTTTGAGACCAGCCAGGACAACATAGGAGACCTCATCTCAGAAAACCAAAGAACCAAGACATAACATTTTTTGTTGTTTGTCCAGAGGCTGCCCTTCCTTTCTTCCTTTATTCTGCCTTCTTTCCTTCAGTGTTAAAGACTATCTCCTAGGTCCTGTAGAACAAGCAGGGTGGCAGCTGTGGGTCTGAGGCAAGGAGCACAGATGTCAAAAGGCCTGGGCCCGGCCTCTTACAGACCTCACAGTCCCACTCTTCCCCCAGGACTGAGATGTGGGTTGTAAGGTATCTGCAAACACCTGAAGGTCCACAAATTGATGAATGGAAAATGGATACATGATATACAAACCACACTGTGGAATATTAGTCAGTCCTGAAAAGAACTGAGCTACTGATTTGTACAACTGTGTGGATGAAGCTTGCTGGTATGCTGCTCAAGGAAAGAAGCCAGGCTCAGAAGTTCCACATTGTATGATTCCATTAACAGGAAAAATCCAGTGTAGATAAATCCACAGAGAGAGAGAAAGATGTGTGATTGTGAGGGGTGGGGAGCAGAGGGAGAAGGAAAGTGATTGGCCAATGGGCACAGGTTTCCTTTTGTAGTGGTGAAAATGTTTTATACATTTTATACATATGGCTGATCCCAAGGCTCCATGCCTACCGGGCAGGTGTTCGGCCACTGAGCTACACCCTTATCCTTTCTAAAAAGACAGAGTCTTGGTAAATTGCCCAGAGAGGCCTCAAACTTGTGATCCTTCTGCATCAGCCTCCCTAGCAGCTGAGATTGTAGGCTATACCTCTGGGCTCAGCTGAGTGCAACACTCCGAAATGCTTAGGTGAGTTATACCTAAGGAGGAAAATGCCCCCAACAGAAGAACCATGTTTCCTTCACGAGGACCGTGTTGGCTACTGAATGGCAGATGCCACCATGCTGGGGAATCTCAGAGTCCGCTGCTGTGTGCTAGAAACTTCCCCACCTGCTGGAGGGTCACTGCCTCCTTGGTGGCTTTCTTCCCTCTCCAAAAGACACAGGGACCAACAAGGTGGCTCTGACGAGCCAATGGCCCTGGGTTTGGTGCCTCTCAGCCCAGCGTGTCTGCAGGCTCAGGGGCTGAGTGAGAGC
Source organism: Hydrochoerus hydrochaeris (assembly GCA_004027455.1). NCBI lineage: Eukaryota > Metazoa > Chordata > Mammalia > Rodentia > Hydrochaeridae > Hydrochoerus > Hydrochoerus hydrochaeris. Next base: position 9,104 of record PVLA01007462.1, on the reverse strand, counting down.
TTGGTGACTGGCTTCCCAGTTCCCCGCGCTGGGTGATACTGGATGCGGGTGAAACCTCTGCGGCCTCCGTCCCTGCTGGGTCTCGTAGGCTTCTCCTGGCCACGTCGAGCACACTAATGCCTAACCTGTGTGCCACCTGCTAAAAAGCCCACTTTAGGGAGGGGTTTCCATGGTCGTTTGATGGATTTGGGCAGATACAGCCACCATGTGCCACCACCGCAGTGAAGACATGGAGTGTTTCCTGCACCCCAGAAACCCCCTCACAGCCTCTCGCCATTGATTGTCCCTCCTTCGACCCCACACAGCAGTGTCCAGCTCTCTGTCCCTACAGGTGCCTGGACTCTCACTCTGGAGTTTCATACGCAGAGTCACCCAGTTGTTTGTGTCTATCTTCTTTCACTCCGTGCGCTGTTTTTGAGATGTAGCCGTGTGCGGTGTCAGTAGCATGTTCCTTTTCCGCAGCTGAGTAGTATTCCGTGGTGTGACTCCACCTGGGGTCACCTGTGCACACGCTGGCGGGCTTGGTGCACTTACAGCCTTTGGTTATTCTGAATAAAGCAGCTGTGTGCACCTTCTTGTGGGGACCTATGTTTTCATTTCCAGCTCTTCGTGGAAGTGTATGTTTTCATTTCCAGCACCATACAGGGACCTTGTCTTCACCCTCAGGTCTTCGTATGTGCGTATATTTTTATTTATTGTGGGTAAACATTGGGGGGTAGAGTTCCTGAATCCTAAGTATATGTTGAGCTTTATAAGGAATCATCACATCTTACAAAACTATACCATTTTCCATTCTCTTCAGTAGCACACGGCAGTCTCAAGCGCGTGGTCCTGTCCTGTTATTGATTTCGGCCCCGCGGTAGGCGTAGTACTGGTGTTTTCAGTGTGCGTCTCCCTGATGAGCGATGTTGGAGATTTTCCGAGCGTCTGTGGCCGTTTATAGCTCCTTTTTGGTAAACTGTCTGCTCCAATGTTTTGCACTCGGGCTAACCGGGCTATCTGCCGCTCACTGAATGATCAGATCATTCCAGATCATTCCAAAGGGAGAGATCAGGGACGTGGAAGGTTCTCGATATGACGAGAGGGCTTCCGGGCTTCCCTTTCTTCTGGGATTGGCCAGGGTAACAGAACGGGTCTTTGGAATTGAAGGTGGAGAAAGACAAATTATTCGAGCACGAAACACTGAGGAAGAGTCTAACCTCAAACTTTAGTCCTGAATTTTCCGATTCTGGTGACTTGTTAAAACAGGTTCCCGGGGAGTCCTGCCCAGCCCGGAGCTTCTGGGGTGGGGGTGGGGGTGTAAGGGGCTCCCAGGAGATGCTGCTGTGCCCTCTGCAGACCACTCGGGCCAAAGAAGGACCTCAGCCAGGACTGCTGGTCTCCCCTTGGCCAATTTCTATCTCCAAAGCCCCTCCTGCTTCATCTGCCCACCCAGCCACCCCGTCCTGCAGAGCTATTGGACAGAATCGGTGATTGACAAGCATATTGCCCACTGGTACAGGGGCAAAGACGTCCACTGGACCAAGAAACCAAGGTGGGGTCAAATAGGGAAAGGGGATGTAAAAGCACTGAGACGTGTTACGCGCACGTACGCGCTCCTCACAAAGCACGTAATCATTACGTACTGCTGAGTATGTATAAAAACCAAATTACAAAGAAATGAATCCAACTCTCCCCAAACCCACTTCCTTTAGGTTTCTGTTGTTTCAGAGATGGTGGTGGCGGTGGTGGGGGAAACCCAGGGCTTCGGGCCTGCCAAGACCCCCATCCCTGCCAGCATTTATAAATTTGGAGATTTTATCTAACGATCTGTACTTGTGCTTGAAAAAATCAGAAGAGCCTGGTCCTGCCGGTTCCTGCCACGCCCCTCCCCCAGCGACAGCACAGATTTCCCACTCAAAACCAGGGCCACGGCAGTCCATCCGGGGACCGTGCCACCCCCTGGTTATCTCACCGGAACCGCACTGCAGCCCAGCAGGCGGGCGCTGCTCTGAACCCCACCTTGCGGATGGAGAAGGGGCTGCTAATGTGAAACCGAGGCTCCGTGGAGGACCAAGTGGCAGGGGCAGGATCTGAACCCAGAACCTGACCTCAGTACCCGATGGGCGCCTGGTAGTCAGTGATGCCGTAATATTTGGGACAGCTGTGATTAGCTTTGTAGTGGGACTTTCTGAAGAATCCCTACGACAGATGCAGGCTGTATTCCTTCTCTTGGTGCCAACCAGCTGACTTCTGCAGAGAAGTAACCCCAAGGCAAGGACAGCTGTTGTCGCCCTCTACAGTGTCAACTCCTTCTCTTCTCCTAGAGCGTCCCAGGTCTAAGCCAATCGGTGCTTCTCATTCCATTAGCCACGCCCATTGGTTCAGGGATGGGTATCAGGTTAAAACTGGCCAATCAGAGCAAGCCCCAGGGAGGCGGGAGTTGAAAAAAAAAAAAAGAGGCCAGTTCCCTTCCACGGCTCTTGAATCTGACAGGATGTAGCCTGTGGCTGCTGGCAGCTCTTTTGTCCTCATGAGGTGATGCCAGACACAAAAACCAGGTCCTGATAACAACGTTTGTGCCTTGGTTCGCCCTGGGCTTGAAGTCAGATCAACCTGAGCACTGTTCAACTCCATGACCCAATAAATTCTTTTAGTTTGAAATTTGTTGTATTTTGCTCACTTTCAAGCAAGCTGCCCCCAAATCATACAGTACGACGTCAGAGCTTTCTGGGTGAAACATTCGCGGCCTGGTCCTTGCCTTAGATGTTGGCTGCGTTATTTTCAGGTCTCAGACATAATCGTCTCACCCGGAACTATTTAATTTCATCGAGAGGCAAAAATTATTCAAAAACATATAAGCAGAATGGCATGGAAGAAACCAAAGTAGACAGCAACGCAGGAGAATGTTTTATGGGCAACTTTTACAACCAAATTTTTAAAAATTGTGGAAAATTACGTTCATTAAATAATGCTATTTAAAAACTGTCAGTGACTCAGGTCCCTGCTTCTCCTTCCGGGGCCTGTAATGACATTTGGGGAGAGAGGCCTGGAGAGGCCCCCAGAGCGAAGTTGGGTGGGCAGGCTCGAGCTCGGCGCGGGTCTCTCGTCATGCGTGTTTAGTGGACCAGAGGACTGTGCTGCCCTTACAGGAGCCCTCACAGTAGAGGCAGTTTATTCTGCCAGCAGCTGGTGAGAGGAAATTTACAAATTACACAGCATAAAATACAAGTAAAGAAGCTTAAAGAGAGAGAAAGAGGAAGGCAAGAACACCTCCGGTTGCTAGGAACCAGGGACGGATAAAATAAGATGTATTTTCAGTTTCAGTCAAACCTTTAGGATTTTTCAAAATGCTGAAACGAGAAAATGAAGGAGGCACAGATGAGTGACTGTGGGCACTGCCAATTTCAGCAAAGCTAGAAATTTAAGATCCGGCGAAGACCAACACACCGGTGTGAAAAGTGAGTGTTAATGTTCCTTCCTGAAGGGTGATTTCATGTAACGTCTTTGGCCTGCACTTTCCTTCATGTATGACGAAGGCCCTAGGGGTGTGGACACTGTGTTCCATATCAGTGCTGCTGTGTGACCATGAACAGCTGCCTAGACATCTCTGAGCCTGTTTCCTCACCAGTAAAATGGGGACAATGACAGCTATTTCTGGTAAAGAGAAAACTCAGCCGTTTGTCCTTAGGCCAAACTCAGAGGTCCGAGGGCGGGGGCAGGAGGACGAAGGAAGAGAAGGAGTGTGGGAGCCACAATCCCGAAAACCCTCTTACAGGGCCGCTGCTTGGTAGTTCCTGTCTCCTGGAAGGGGCTTCATTTTGGTCTTAGACTATTTTTTAAAAAGACTTGCTGGGGATCTCTAATATTTGTGTGATCTCAATTTCTAAGCAATGACAATTCATATTAAAAATTAAAAAAAATAGTTTAGAAACAGAATTTCACTGTCGCCCAAGCTGGTCTTGAATTTGCAATTCTCCTGCCTCAGCCTTCCAGACGGCTGGGGTTAGAGGTGTGAGCTGCCACGCCCAGCCTTAATTCACCCCCCCCCCCCAAACCTGCTGCACCAAACGTGCTCTGCGGGCCTCCCTGGACCCCCATCCTCGGGTTTTGCCCGAGGAAGGGACGAGGGGCTTTCAGGGCCTGGGGGAGGAAGGGGGCGGGGGCCGGCGCCCAGGGTCAGGCGGCGGGTAAGGCGGGCAGGGCGCTGCGCCCTGAAGGGTCCCCGCGGGGAACTGGTGGCCGGCGCCCCGGGGTTAGGACGCGCGCCCCTTGGTTGCCTGGGGCGGGGTCCCTAGGAGAGACAGGGAGAGGGGACACTCGGGGTGCTGCGATCTGGACGCGGGGTGGGGCGGGGACCGCTGTGTTTTGAAGCTGGCAGGGGACACTTCCCGGCCTCCCTGCGGACCTCATCCTCTTACCGCCACCTCCTGACCCAGGGGTGACAAACCCACCTCACACCTGGGTCTGGCAGACGGTAATGACCCAGCCTTTCCAGGCCCAGACTCCCTACCTGGCAGATTGAAGGGCTTTACACACTCCTATATTTACTGCAAAACCCCAAGCTTGCTGCCTACTGTGGCTCCTGTTTTACAGCTAGGGAAACTGAGGTACAATGTTGCAAAGTGAAGGTCACTTGCTAAAACCAGGTGGGCAGGAAGAGCCGGGACGGTGTGGGGATCCAGGCGGGTGGCTGCGTCCTGGCTCCTCACCACCCCTCCGCAGGCCGTGGGTGCCCACTGGAGCCCCATGGGTAGGGCAGCGTGCTCCAGTGCCAGGCTGGATCGAGGGCCCCGGGTGATGAGACTGAAATCTTGAGAAGCCAGAAATTGTGACTTTTTAAGTAACATCACATTTAGCTCATGGCAATTATATTTATTAATTTTAATTTTTTGCAGTACTGGGGTCTGAGCCTAGGGGTGCCACACTGAGCCGTACCCCCAGCCCTCTTACTTTTATTTTGAGATAGGATCTCACTAAATGGTCCAGGCTGGCTTCAAATTTGCCATCCTCCTGCTTCAGCCTCCCAACATGGCAGGGATTACAGGTGTGCACGCTCACCTTTGGCTTTATTTAAACTTAAAAATACTTTATAATGAGAAGCTTGGAACACACACAAATGATGCGTATGCTGGTGTAGACTGTCACACAGCCCTCCCGATGTACAGTGGTCTGACTTGATGTTCTTCAGTTTCTCCGTGGTGTGAGAGAGCGAGGGAGGTGTGGCAGGTTCTGCCTTTGGCCCTCCTCCTGGGCTGGCGACATGCTGGGGACCCTCCCTGGTCACCCTGGATGAGGCAGCCACCAGGAGGGGAAACCGCCCTTCTATGTCACATGGTGCTCCTGAGCTGAGACGCCCAGTAGGAAGTTCATATTCGGTGCCTTTTCCATTTCTGGTCCTTTCAACCTGTGCCACCAGGGCTTTCAAATGTGACACCATCGTGGGTCAGGAACATGGGAAACCATGTGGGATCCTGGGGATTGAGCCGTCTCCGGCCTAAGTGGTCTGGCTGCCTGCTGTCCTCACAGGAGCCCTGGTCACTCAGAGCGTGATCCCTATTGGCCGCAGCCTCGGTGTTGCTAGGCAGCTGGTTAGAATGATGTTTTAGTGGTGGTGCATGCCTGTAGTCCCAGCACTCGGGAGGCTGAGGCAGGAGGATCGATTTGACTTGGAGACCAGCCTGAACTGCTTGGTGAGACCCTGACTCAAAAAGACCAAACAAAAACAAAAACAAAAAACAAGAAAGGATGACGTTTTTAAGACAGGCATGGTGGTGCACACCTGGAATCTCAGAATTGGGGCAGGGGTGAGGATGAGGCAGGAGGGTCGTAGGTTCGAGCCTGGCCTGGCTCACTTAGTGACTTAGGGAGACTGTGTCTCAAAGTCCATATACACGTATAGATTTAAAAAACAACTAGGGCTGTAGCTCAGTGTGAAGTCCCTAGCTTCGATCCCCAGGGTCAAGAAAAAATAAAAAGTAAAATAAAAAAAATAAAATCCGAGGCTCAGACCTGGTTGAATTGGGCTCTAGATTTTAATGAGCTCCCCGATAACCACATTAAAGTATGGGAAGCACCACCCCAAGTCTTTACCTGGACGTGTCTCCTCAGCTTCTGTCCTGTTGGGTCCCTCTGTTTCTGGTCCTAGTGGGAGTTCTTGTCTCACTACCCCAAAGCTCAGACCTGGCCCCAAGTCTGAGCTTTAGTGAGGGAAGGGTTTTATTAGGCTGCTGTGTCTATAAACTGGCTTTATTCTGATCACCTGCCTGTAAATCTTACAAGGTAGTTTCTCAGATGAAATGAGGCACTATAAAAGCCCGGCAGAGGCTGCCGTCCTAGTTACACTTCCCAAAGCGGAATCTGATTGGCTGGTTTTACCACCATCAACTATGCACACTCCTATTGGATAGTTTCACTCATGGTCTGCGTATTGTGTCCTGATTGGTTGTTTTTTTTCCCCTCCTTTCTTTCTCTCTTTTTCTCTTTTCCTTCCCTCCCCTCCCCTTTTTTCTTTTTTTTTGGGGGGTGCTGGAGATTAAACCCAGGGTCTTCTCACTGAGTTGCATCTCAGCCTTTATTTATTAATTTTGTCTTTTTGAGGGGCTCACTCTGCAGTTCAGGCCGGTCTTGGGCTCACTTTGTAGCCTGGGCTGGTGTCGAACTTGCAACCATCCTCCTGCCTCAGCCTCCCGAGTGCTGGGATTACAGGAGTGGGTCCCCATGCCCAGCTCTTGTTTTTTAATTTGAGAGGGGATCTTGCTAAGTCGCCAAGCTGCCCATGCTGGCCTTGAACTTGCGATCATCCTGCCTCAGTCTCCAGAGTGCTGGGGCTGCAGACTTGCGCCACCACACTCAGCCCTTCCGGGTTGTGATCTTGAGGTAGGTTCTAGTCATTCCATCACTCTCTCGTTCATTAGCTGACCAATGAAAGACAGACAGAAAGCATCCACTGGGGCCTCTGTGGGTGCCACTGGACAAAGGGCTGAGGGCCAGCGGATTCCAGGTCCCTGCATGGAGCCCTTCGCTGGCAGAGGATCCCGCCCTGTGACGGACCAGAGAGTCACAGAAAAAGGTGTCAACTCGGTGAAGTGGAATTGGCCTGGTGCTGAGCACTCGTAAGAGGAGGCCTTGAGCAGGTGCAGGTAACCAGGAACCTTCCTTGAAGAAAAGAGAGTTGGACTGAGATCTAAAGGGTGAGCAGGACATCAAAACCTTGGGGAGAGACAGGAGGTAGGAAAGGAAAAGCATTGTGGGCAGAGGGAACAGCATCTGTAAGGCTCAGAGGGGCATGGGAGCACAGTGGAGTTCAGACGCCGTTTCTGAATTGTGCTTGGTTCCCTGATGCTAGATGAAGCCCCCAGGTCTGAGGGCTGAGCCGTGGGTTCAGATCTCACCTCCTGCCTGTTAACAGTAGGCGCTTGGACGAGACACTTCCTGCAGCCTCGAAACAATACCGGAACGCTGTGACTTCAATGCAGGGGGTTTTGTGGGGAGCTTGACGTGAAGATTTCATGAAGTGTTTTGTCCAGTTCCTGCCAGACAAGGAGTGCCCAAAGTGCCTGCCTGTGGTGACCGCCGTTGTCATCGTGGTTGTGTAAACACCCATCCGGGGGGCAAGTCTAGGCCAAATCCCGAGGGCGTGGGGACTGGTGATGCCTGGGGACAGCACCAGTGACAACTTCTGTTGTCTTTGGGCCATGGCTGGAAGTGGCCCTGGGCTTGGCTTCTGCAGCTTCCTGAGAAACTGTCTGGGCAGGAGGTAGACACTGGGTGCCAAGGACAACAGGTCTAGAATGTTCCAGAAGCTTCTGCCGCTGTCCTGGGAATCCAGCTGTGCTGCAGGAGCTGGGCTGCTGGTTCTCTCTTCCTCACTCCGTTGCGACCTTGCTCCCTGGGCGCAGGTGGCCTGCGGCCTGTCACCGTGAGGTTGATGATGTGGGCATGGAAGCTGGAGGAGGAGATCTCTCTCCTTCCACCTCTCTCCCTCCCTCTGTGCCTTCCTGTCTGGCTGTCTCTCACTCCACATTTATCTCTATGTATCTCTGCCCCTCTGTGTATCTCTGTCTCTTTCTCAATCTTTTTTTTTGTCTCTGCTTCTCTCTTTTTCTTTGTTTCTCTCTGAATTTCACAGTAAAAGTTCTCTTTTTCTCTCTGTCTTTTCCTGTCTCTCATCCCTTATGTAGCCCAGGCTGGCCTTGAACTCGGTGTTTGCCCAGGCTGGCCTTGAACGCTCAGTGATCCTCCTGCCTCAGCCTCCTGAATGCTGGGATTTCAGGCGTGTGTCACCACACCCGGCTCCAAACTCTTGTTTGACATTCTGTGACTATAAAACAGTTCCCTCCAGATGACACCTTTTTCTTTATTCTTTGCTGGGGATCAAGCGAAGGGCCTTCTAAGAAGCGCTCCACCACTGAGCAACATGCCCAGCCCTTTTTGTTTTGAGACAGCATCTTGCCAAGCTGTCCAGGCTGGCCTTAAACTTGCAGCTGTCTTGCCTCAGCCTCCCAAGTAGCTGGGATGACAGGCATCTACCGTCACACTCGGCTAGACACAGTGGTCGCTAAGCCAGCATTTAGCTAACATCATTTCCTGATTCATAGTGAGGGGGAGCGAGGTGGTTTGTGCTTTCATGTAGTGTAGGCAGCCTTTTTATTAGTAATTTTGTGCAGATTGGTTTGCAAGATGTGAGATGTGACTGAAATATTCAATTCCTACACTGTCAAAGCACTAATGGATCGGGAAGGTGAATTACAGAAGCGTGTTCTCGCAGGAATTATGCTGACATTCAGAATTAACCTTCGGGAGACCGAGCTGCTGCGTTACTCGGTGGCTCTGATGGGAACCGGAGGTCCAGGCTCTTGGTGGGTGCTGCCCCGCAGGCGCTGCGGTAGTTAAATCAGGGGAAAGATTGCGCTTTGGTGGTTTCCTGTACGTTTTCTTACCTTGGGGAATATTAGGGAGAGGAACCGTTTCAGACTTGATGAATTAAGATCAACAGCCTGGACAGAATTGAGCAGGGCTTCAGATCATCTCCCCTGGTTTGGGGAGAAACCAGGCTGCTTGGAAAAAGCTTGAAGACCCTTCTTCCCTTCCCTTCCCTTCCCTTCCCTTCCCTTCCCTTCCCT